>JBBPOD010000888.1:0-13253 GCA_038091255.1 Tylopilus intermedius | reverse complement strand
TGCAGGAGAGCGGTATGACCAAACTTAATCACGATCAGATCATCGACTGGCGATTTGATGATTGGAAGAAGATGCGAGAAGTAAGTCCAGCCGTGAACGATTTAATCCTCTACTGACCAGTTTTCAGCACGGTTCGGCGTCCGAGCAGCACAACATCGGCATTCAAATTGTCGGGAAACCCTGGGAAGCTCTTCGAGGGATACCAGTTAACAAGGAGGGAGAGTTCACCTTCACCCTACGACCACGGACGGAAAAATACGCGGATCGTCTGCTTTGTGCAGTAACTGTGGAAGACAATGTCAAAATAGTGACTCTGCGCTCGACTTATTTGGTGGTGAACTTGACGTTTTACCCACTGGAACTCATGTTGGTGGATCACACTGGCCATCCTGTGTACTCGCTGGAAAAGATTGGTCAGTCGCTGCTTTGTATCGTCGGGCTATCGTACTCATGGTCACGAAGCCCCTGGGCAAGACTACGCGTTGCCTATTGAAGCTGTTACACAGAGCCGAGTTAAACTCCAGCCAGATCGTGAGTGCAGCGCTTTTTACATGTATTGAGAAGTACTGAATAGCATTACAGAGGGCTTTGGCTATCGTTGGTGCTCGTCCCTGCGATTCGAAGATCTAGTTGCCAAGAGATCTTTCTCCATTAGCTGTCCCCACAATGATCAACAGGAGGCACCATTCCGCTTCCAGGCATGGGTACAAACAGATGCGAGTGACACCGCTGCACGGCAAGTATGAATCGTACACCTTTCCGTTTTCTGACACGCTTCTTAGGAAAACTCCCAAGATCAACCTCAAACTTCGCGCACCAATCGAGCTGGAGAACTTGCTGCCTTATAATCTCCAATATCGCATCTATGACAAACACGCTGACCAGAACTGGAAAAGCTACCTGAGAAAGGGCGGCGTGATGCCGGTGCACTCAGTGGAACTAGACCATTTGGTCCTACTCAACGTGGAGGTACAAGATACAGGTAAATAATCCCAGCTCCTGCGACGCGGACCTAATGGCACTCGCAGCCTTCAAACCAAGCGACTTTGCCATCATAAATACCGACCGCCACTCTGACTTTGACACTGAACCCCGATTGTCACTTCGCGATCAGAACAATCGCAAACTTTGCCTCAGTCTCAATTATGTGTACGTTCTTTCTCTATACTTTTGGCGAGATGTCCCGATCTCACCTACATTCAGTCGATATCCTGAATCTGGCGGAGCGTTCAAAGTGCAGATTTACTGTCCGTACCTTGTCGTGAACAAGTCTGGGATGCCCTTCAGCGTGAAGACGGTTCGTTCGAATCGCGCCACTTCTCCGTTGGATGTTGCCGGTGAAGCTCGACCAGGTAAGAATGTGCTGCGATTTCATAGTATTACATATTGAAATGTGTCGTAAGATGTCCTCGCCACTCCCGTGCCATTCTGTAAGTTCGGCATCATACTGCGGATTAGCATGCTAATGGCACGAGTAGTGCTATCTCACCCGAACGACAATGCCCATGCGTTTATATTCAAGGTCGGGGATTCCGGTTGGTCGAAAGTAATATGCCTTCTGTGACCTAAGCTTGAATGAAAGCTGATGTTCTCACTCAAGGTATTCAGCCTTGAGGCTCCAGCAGCAGACACAGAGATGCTGATTCCTTCGGCGAAGCAAAAGAACGAGGAATATCACTTCGGATTATCGTGGACAGAAGGGCTGGGCAAGTACAAGCTCACGAAGGTGATCACGATCTCGCCGAGGTTCATGTTGAAGAACGACCTTGCTTTCCCTATCCAATTCCGTGAATACAGGGGGCTGCCTCGTGGTCGAGCTGTACTTGAACCAGGAGATCGTATCCCGTTACAGGTCATGCAAGCCGGTGATGAAAATCTTCTCACTGTTGCAAACACTGGTCTCAATGCACGATGGTGAGTGGTCACATGCAAGTTGTGTTTCAACGTTTACCGGGAACCATTAGGTCTTCTCCTGTCAACATCCAGGACATCGGAAGTGTTCATCTGCGGGTACCCAGAACAACAGATCATAATCAAGTGGATATCATCAAAGCAGACATCAATATCAATGGGTCTACTATCTTCGTTACGTTCTTAAAAGCAGACGAATGGCCGTTTGAGTTAGAAAACGACAGTGATTATACCGTTTTTGTCTGCCAATGGGTAAGTTTTTCTCTCAATACTACGGCGTAACCCAAAGTTCGTGTTCAGGACTCGGGAAGAAACGAAGTAGAAGCAGTGAGATCGACCATACCACGGTACAAGCTCGAACCGCATTCTGTCACGCAATACGCTTGGGATCAACCTGCAGCAAGGGAGAAGAAGCTTATGTTGGTGATTAACGATGCACGCCGCGTGGTTGACATCATGGAGATTGGTGTCCTCGTCCCATTTAAATTCCACGTTCGTCTCAGTAACACTCTGTTTTGGTTTTACTGACCAATAACCCAGGATCGACAACGGGCCCGTGCAATGTCGCTGGATGTACGGGCGGACCGCGAGAAACAAATTTTGCGAATCACTCCTTACGTGGCAGAACAGAGCGTGTATAAGCCCAAGCGCCGGACTATTGGTTCACTATCCCGATCCGACACGCTGGGAAGTGTCGAAGCCTTTGAGGCTGTTTCCGAGGACGCTGCACCCACACTGAAGGTCGAAGTTGATCTTGCAGGGATAGGGGTATCCCTCATAAATCGCAAGATGATTGAGGTGGTATATGCCTCAGTAGAGTCCTTGCGTTTTGAATACAGCAATAGCCCAGTCTCGCAAGCAGTCACCTTGTCTTGTGGGTCCCTTCAAATTGACAACCAACTCCACGACGCATTGTATCCTGTTCTCCTCCAACCAAGCCCCGTGTCCAAGGAAGCTAGTGGAACAGCGGCTGTTCCTCCGACAATTCAAGCATCTGTCGTGTGGCTAAAGGACCAAGGTACCGAGATGCCCCTCCCCCCTTTTTTTTCTCTCCCTTCTAACAGCCTCCATAGAACATGGTGTCCTCTTCGTCAAATACTGTTCGGTTCTGTTGCAGGCCTTGACAATCGAAGCCGACGAAGATTTTCTTTTTGCCATGTATGATCTCGCGCAGATCAAGGGCGCTTCATGGGAGGAGAGCGCAGAAGAGTGAGCTAACAATATGGAATTCGATTCAAGTCTCATCTGTTCCCAAGTGTCCTGATACAGCATCCGGAGATAATTCCCGACCCACAGCCCACTCCTCCCGGGCAAGATGTTTACTTCGAGGTGCTCCAGTTACACCCTATTCAGCTAACTCTGTCTTTCATGCGAACTGAAAGGGTCAGTAGTGGGGAAAAGTAAGTCCTAGATGGTACATACTACGATCCATCTTCTCACACTATCGCAGGCTTAGCATACGGAATCCTTTGGCAGTGGTGGTAAACGCGCTCACAATGACACTGGGGAACGTCAACGACGCACCTCTTGAGCTAAACGCCCTCGCCATCACGGATATGCGACTGACAATACCCGAGCTGCAAAGCCGTATCACATACCACTACCGCCAAGATGTCCTGCGTCAATTGTATCGCATCCTTGGATCTGCCGACTTCATCGGGAATCCAGTGGGCCTCTTCACGAATGTGAGTTCAGGGGTTGCAGACATATTCTATGCACCATACCTTGGCGTTGTCATGCATGGGAACAAGGAGCTAGGCATCGGAATAGCCAAGGTAACAGACCGTTTGCCTGCTCTACGTCGGTGCTCTGACCAAAGTACAGGGTGCTGCAAGTTTCGTCAAGAAGACAGTTTTCGGTCTATCCGACAGTGTCACCAAGTTCACGAGCAGTCTGGGCAAAGGTCGACGACTTTTTCTTGTTCACGAAATACTTCTGACTGGACATCAGGTTTATCCGCCGCGACGTTTGACGAAGAATATCAAGCGCAACGTAGGCTATCACAGCGGCGCAATCGCCCTCGTCATGCCATGTATGCAGTGATTTGTCGTTCATCTTGCTGATATTCACACTTTTCGCCAGTTATGGTGTAACTGCAGGTGGTGAAGCGCTCGCCACGAGCGTCGTCAGCGCGATGGAAGGCATTGTGGTATACATATCAGATAGTCTCCACTTCAATGATTGCTCACGAAGGACTAGACGAAACCCATACAGGGAGCAGAAACGGAAGGTGCCATCGGATTTTTCAAGGGCATTGGCAAAGGCTTGGTTGGGTAGGTGTGCGTTTTTGCTTATGAGAATAACACCTGATGCGTGATTACAGAGCTCTGACGAAACCTGCCGTGGGGGTATTCGACCTTGCGTCGAACGTCTCTGAAGGTAGCCCAGATTCTCGTCTCTTGTCGGGCGCGATTGTTGACGCCACCGTTAGGGATAAGGAACACCACGACCGTCTTTGATAAGCCAGAGAGAGATCGCGTCAGACCAGTAAGTCGCCGTGACATAGTGTGTCGTCAACGCAGCGTCTTATCCAACCCACCACAGCCGAGACATGTCCCTTCGGACGGCGTATTGGTGGTATGTTTAAACGTTGTGATCTTCTCAATCAATACTCTAAAGACATGATCACTCCAGCCGTTCTCGAGTCGCGAGGCGCTCGGTCAGTATTGGATGAAAGACCTGGAACAGGGTGCCTATAGAAGCGAGTTCTATGTCGCCCACATCGGTAAGCGTTCAGCCGAGCGTATGTCGTAGACGTTGATCACACGGGCAGATCGTACAGGCGGCGACAACGTCGTCTTGCTGACCTCGGCGAGAGTGCTCTCGTTTTGGTCCAAGAAGCTGCGCCTAGAGTGGGATCTGCCTCTGACCATGGTGCAGGGCGTCACCACCGAGGACAACGGCATCCGGTTTTCACACAAGTCGGGCAAGGAGCACGACAAGTTTGTATTGATACCTGACAAGCACGCCCAAGCGTGGTTCTTTGGGCAAATTGCATCGGTAGTCAAAGCATTCAATAATAGGCGCAGGATGGACTAGTAGGGCAACGGATAGAAGCCGCATCATGTAGCATTTTTGTGTACTACGCCGGAGTGGACTGTAATATATGCAATTGAAAGTTGAACATGCGATGATGATTCCTATGAACAAATACGAGCGAATAACGGTAGCGAAAAGGAGCGGCAGGGTAAAAAGACTGGAAGCGCGATCCGATGATATGATAATGATATATAGGTGTAGAGTGGGGTATATTCCTGACCGGGGGGCACGCTAACGGGTTCCCTGACGGGAACGCGTCGCATAGCCGCGTGCGGCAGGTGCGGCAGTCAAGTCCAACAAAGTCGGGCTGCTCTGCGGAACGGCAGTGGCCGTGCTCGAAAGTCGTGCCCTCACAGGCAAGTCGGTATATTCTGTCACGTGTCGGTCCGTGGATGTTCCAGAGTCGTCAGAGTCGTGTTGCAACGCCTTTTTGCCATCGAAGCTACCACAGCTGTCGCGTGGGCTCGCAGAGCAGGCACTTTGAAAGTCGGTATCAGACTCGTCGGTAGTGGTCGTGATGGCAGGGGTCAAAGCTGGAGTCGTTGGCGCGGTCGTGGGCGCTCCAGGAGAGAGCGCTGTCAAGGAGGCTCCGGATGAAATCTTTCGGACTGATTGTCGTTTCGATGCATGAGATGTCTCCACAGTGGGCGTCTGAATCTCCGTGGCGTCTGTCTCGGATTCGATCTGTCCCGAGGATTTTTCCATTTGTGGCGTGGATGAGCCGTTGTCTGGAGTGGCGGAATGTCGTGGCGTTACTGAGGCAGCAGTCTCCAGGGAGTGGCGTGTGATGGTGCCGCTGCCAGTTTGGTTTGTGGACCCAGTGTCACTACGCTCCCTGCGCTTCACCTTGACGGGTGGGTTGTTGACAAGCTTGGTACCACGTGACTGGCGCGGCGGGCGTGCAGGCACAGCAGCATCCGAGCTCTCGTCGGCACGCTCATCCGTAGTGTAGTCAGATTCGGTGCTCTTGTGTGCAGTAACCCTCTTTTTGCGGTCTTGAACGTTCTCTGACGCCAATGCAGTTTCCAGCTATCGAGCAAATGAGCAAAGAAAAGGTTGGTACGGCGATATCAACGAACCTTTTGTTGGATCTGCAAGACCTTTTGCGCGATCTTATCGCTACGCTCGCTGATACCTTCGTCAACGGCTGTCATGCCATCTTGCACGACTTCACTCTGCGTCGCAGAGAATCTCTTCTTCTTCACCAACGCCGCCGCACTTTCTTCCTCCTCAGCGATAGTGTCCGTCTCCCGTTCGGACTTGCTGGCCACCAACGTATCGTCCATTTCACGCTCATATGACTCTGCAAGAGTGGACTCTGTGCCGATGCTGCGCAGCCGAGATCCATTGCTTTCGTGAGAGACGCTCTTGACGGCATCGCTGACCCTCCTCGAACGTGTTCCACTAGTGGCGGACCTTGCGGAAATGGACATGCGCGAACCAGGACGGGACGAGAGTTCCCCGCCATAGTCGGATTCATCGACGTCGACAGCCATGGACGCAAGGGCACGCTCGATCTGTGCCTCGACTTCGGCGACCATCTCTGCGCGTTCCAGTTCCATGCGTTCCATCGCCTCCCGCATGCGATCGAGTTCGGTGAGTGCATCCTTGTGTGCTTGCTCAGTTTCGACCAGACCTGAAGATACATGAGCGGTCTCTCGACGTGCGGATGGAGATTACTTACGAGTCTGCAACTTGGCTTTCTCCGCAGCGGTCAAAGTGACAAGGCCACTCAGCCTCTTGGTCTCCCTCTGTTCTTTGCCGATCTTGCCCCTCAATTGGTCGGCCTCTACACTCAGCTTTTCGGCGTATTGCTCGAATGTGACAAACTTGTCTCTCCACAAGTCAGCCTCAGTCATGAGGAAGTTGAGACGACGAGAGAGTCGGCCGATCTTGGTTTCAAGGTCGTCTCGCGCATCGACGAAAGCAGTTGCGCGCTTGCGGATGGAGAGTTGAATGTGCTGTTCGGCGGCAGTCAACTGCGGCAGGCGACGAATGGTACCAAAGGAGGAGAGACGTTTGAACAAGGAGGGCTTCCTGAACTAGGTGCAGGTTAGCATGCTGCCTGGGCGCGATCCCTGTGAACTAGTTTACCTTGTCCTCGAGCACGGCATCAAACGCTTGGATGATGCGTGTGGAGTGCCACCATTCGGGCGGCTTGATCGTATCAGCGACGGCAGCCATCTCCCCGCCTCTCTTTGCCTGTACTTTGCATACTGGGCGGAAACGACCCGCGGGGAAAGCTTCTTTGAACTCGCTGCCATCAACTCATCAGATATCAGCGAGGGGAAATCACTAGCAAGGACGTACGAGGGTACGCTGTGATCTGGATGATAGCGAGGCTCAAAAGCGGTAAGAAGCCGCTGTCTATACTTTTCTCGCTGCTGCTTGATGGAGACAATGCCAGGAGGCGGCGAGGGGCAGCTCAAGTAATTGATGTCCCTATGCAGGGTAAACCAATGGCGGGAGGTCAAGACAAGGCACGACTTACAAGTCGATGACACAGACTTCCGGCGAAGGTCGCACGCTGTACCTGGCCTCGGTCGCTAGGCCCAGTATCCATGGGCCCGGATCGTCAATATAGATCTTGGCATCGCGTGCATGGACTGCAGACAGGGCGATGCCGTTCCATCCACGCAGTTCAACCAGATACTTGACGGTTGATACAGCAATCTGGAGAGACCGGTCAAGGTCAAGAAAGACAGAAAAAGTTGGTCGCTTACGCCAAGCATTGCAGGGTAGCGGGAAAAGAACAAGACTCGACCTGTGGGAGCCAACGCGATCTTTTGGAGATGGGTTCAGGGAGGACGCCAAACATCACGGTCAAAGTGCGCACCTCACAAGCAGTCAACACGTTATCGATATTCAAACATTTGAACAGGGGCCACATGGTAAAGTTGATGTCGACCAAGCCCCTGCCGAAATCGAGACCTCCGGGGAATCTTGCCACGACCTCGAGATTGGTGTCATCACTACTACTGCTTCCGGAAGCCCCGCCTGATGAGCGTGCAGCAATGGGTGCGAGGGAAGCATCGAGTTTGATGAGTTCGCCGGCACGCGGAGCGGGATGGGCAAGGATTTTCGAGATCTGCAGGGTGTGGGACTGAACGTCCTTGGAGAAGCGGGCCCATGAGAGGGTGAGATAGTCCCGCATGAGGTCATAGATCGGGTGGCGAGATACGAGTGCTGTGTGTGAATGGATGAGAGGTAGGCGTCGGTACGAGACGACGAAACAACTCACATAACGCATAAGGAAGCCAAAAGACGGTGTCACCTGGGAGGAAAAGAGTGCTTTCGCCGGGGCCGTGTCCACCGACGGTACTGGCGACGTCAAAATCACTCTCGCTTATGGCGCCGGCGTCAGTTTCTGCGCCTTCGCCGTCAGTTTCACCATCTGTTCCTGACCAGGGGCCACGTGTGACGCGTTTACCGACGCGACGGCTTGAGTCGCCGGGAGAGTTTGTCGATGAATTGTGACCGACGGAAGACCGGAGCACTTTGAGACGCGAAGCAACCAAAGACTGCGCGCTTTCCTTTCTGGCACGACCGACTTCGAGTGTTCTGCGGATGGCAGCACTCCTTTCAGCATCGGCATGGCTCCACACGGTGAGGCAGACACCGTGGTAGGTGATAGTGCCGCTTCCACTGACGGTTGCGGCAGCCTGTTTCTCGTACATGGGAGAGGTTGGGGGAGGGGGCGGAGCGAGTAAGGAGGTGGGACCGAGGTAAGCGGAGGAAGGACGGGCGTTGGCAAAAGGATCGTCTGTGTAGGGGTACGCAAAGGTGGGTGCTGCCGAAGAGCGATCCGCGGTGAGGACGGAGCCTCTGAGGAGGCCAATGTCTGAGGGGGCGGGTGCGAGGGGGGTGGAGGGGGCGGGGAGGGTGAAGGTAAAGGTGTGTATGGTGCTGGCGGGCTGAAGGGTAGAGGCGATGATCTCGACCTCGCGGGTGAAGGAGAGCTAGGGGAGGGGGGTGAGCGAAGACGCGTCGAGCGGGGGGAGACACGAACCTTGAGGGCCTTTGAGAGCATCTTTCCGACCTCTGCCTTTGAGAGCGCGCCTGCGCCCTTGAGGACCTCTGTGCCCTCGCCCTTCGCGTTCTTTTTCTTCTTTTTTCCACCGCCGGCGCCTGGAGAGACGGTGCTACCGAGGACCTCTGGTCTCCACCAGCGGGCGACGGCGCCGTCTGAGTGGTGGAGGCCGAGGACGGCGTCGGGGTCGGCGAGGGTCCATGTGTGGGGGCTCTTTGGGAGGCCAGAGACGAGGTAGAGGGAGGTGAGGGGGAGGGTGGGTATGTGCTGGGTGGGGGGGTTTGGGACGGAGCGGGTGGAGATGATGGAGGACCTGTTCGAGGCGGGGATGGGCTCCATGGACTTTGTGTGGGCGATGCCGAGGATGCGCGAGGCCTTGTCGACGTGGCGGGTGAGGGTGGGTTTGTCGACGGTGATGTAGTCGAGTTCGTCTGCGAGCGCGGGCGGTGATTTTGCGGACATCAAGTTGAAAAGAGTGTGGAATTAAAATAAACTAGGACAACCTGCGTTGCTCGTTGACAACTGACACGACCTGCTTTCCATTCCACGTCCGCCCTGGCTCGACCCTGGCGTATCCCCTCACGTGCCCCGGCTCAACACACACGTACCGGTCCCTGTCCACAGTCAGACATCGCCCTGCAACCGACGACTCACTCACCAGCCCCCCTCTTCCATGTCGCTCATCTTCCGTCCCGCCTCTCCCTGCGGGTTCCACACGACCACGTCCTTGAAGCCCGTCACCCGGATCTCCACCCCCCCGCCCGGCCACGTTACCTCGTACCTGTCCGACGCGTCCTCGTACACCGAGTCCGTGTACTTGCGCACGTCCACCCCCGCCCGCGTCTCTATCTTGGCCCTCGTCCGCAGCTCTTCGCTCGCCTCCGTCTTGTCATAGTACCGTTTGTTCTGCAGCGGAAACACGAGCACCTGGTCGGCAGGCGCACGAATGTAGTTGTGAAACAGTGCTTGGAACTCGAGGTCGTCCGGCGGATACACCGTCGACGTAGACGTGTTCGTCACTTGCAGCTCCGTGCTCAGCGCATCCTTGCCAAGCGTCACCACATATCCAAGGTGGAACGCCCGATCATAGACCGCCCTGATGCTTGCCGTCGGTTCCAGCGCTATGTCCCGTTGCTCAGCAACATCCCGGACACGTCACTAGGTGCTTACTCAGTCGCACAGACACACCCGACCCATCCTCCGTCACGACGCCGTCATACGTCCACACCTGGTTGCGTGCGAAGCCGTGTTGGCTCAGTCGAGTGTGCTCCGCATGGCTAGGCGCTCCAAAGCATGGAAACACGATCGGCACACCCCCTCGCACGGGCTTGCTGCCATCCAGCGCCGCTTTGGACGACACGAACAGCCTCTCCACCGGCTCTGGGTCGCTGACCGTGCCCGTCTTCCATGAGATGACCGTGGCACCGTAGAGCAGTATTTCGGCCGATGAGCCCTAGATAGCACGGATGTATGTCAGATAGAGACCAGAACGAGATCGTCGAGCTGTACGTGCGTTTGGATGTGTGAGGATGAGTCGATCGTCAGTCTGTCTTACTGACATGATAGTATTGGCTGAGGGTTTCTTATGTGGCGTCTCCAAAACAAGCCGCTTCCTCACTACTCGCAACCAACACCATGGACCCCTCGTTCAACCTAGAAGACGTCAGGACGTCCTTGCTTTCTGGTTACTCGTTCACTCATCCTATCCCAGATCGCTCCGATTGCCGTCCTCATGGACGAGCTTCGCTCCGAAGACGTCCAACTCAGACTCAACGCCATTCACAGCATACCCACCATAGCTCTCGCACTAGGCCCAGATCGCGCCCGCGACGAACTCGTCCCTTTCCTCCAGGACTCTGTCGACGACGAGGACGAAGTACTCCTCGCTTTGGCAGAGGAGCTTGGTCGAAATTTCGAGGAATACATCGGTGGTTCCCAGTATGCTCACGTTTTGCTCGGTCCGTTAGAGAACCTTTCTGCCGTAGAAGAGACTTTGGTTAGAGACAAGGTATCGTCCCGTTTCGCCCGTTTCTTATTCTCCCATTTCATCCTCTCTTTCCAAGGCCGCGGAATCCATCTCGAAAATAGCTGCCCTTCTCTCATCAGCCCAGATAGAAGAATACTACATCCCCCTCTTAAAACGCCTGTCTCAGGGCGAATGGTTCACCTCGCGAACTTCCTCTGCCGCTCTCTATTCCCCCGTCTATTCCAAAGTCTCTCCTGCAATCCAGGACGAGCTGAGAAAAGCCTTTGCCGCCCTTGGAGCCGACGACACACCAATGGTCCGACGTGCTGCAGCGCGATGGCTCGGCGTACGTGTCACACTCTTTTGGCCCATTTCCTCCGCTCATCACCGTATCCATAGCCTTTTCTCAAGAACCTCTCCAAGCATCATGTGCTCTCCGATGGTCTGCCAATTTACCGCAGACTTCAGTCAGACGATCAGGATTCCGTGCGCCTATTGACTGTCGAAGATCTCATCGTCATCGCCCAACAACTCACGCCGTCCGAAGTCAAGGAACAACTCTTGAAGCAAATAAGACATAGCGTCGCCGATAAGAGCTGGAGAGTACGGTACATGGCCGCTACGCACTTCAACGAGGTGCGTCACACTCAGATTCCATTCGTGACAAATACTGATTAGCCATCTGTCTCAGCTTGCTGAAGCGGTTGGCGTGGAGTTGGTCAGAGAGGAGTTGATCGGGCAGTATGTGCAGCTCTTGAAAGACAACGAGGCAGAAGTGCGTACCGCCGCTGCTGGTCAGATTCCGGGTACCGTTGCACTTTTTGTCTTTGCCCCTACCATCAGTGTTGATCTCGTTCGGTTCCCAGGATTTTCTAAACTTATCGAAAGAGAAGTCATCTTGGCACGCATCGTACCCTGTGTCCGTGATTTGTCGCACGATACATCGCAACATGTCAGAGCTGCTCTCGCAAACCAGATCAGCGGACTGGCTCCACTTCTCGGTCGCGAAGCTACAGTCGAACACTTGCTTCCCTTGTTCCTTCACCTGTTAAAGGACGAGTTCCCAGAAGTTCGCTTGAACGTGATCAGCAAACTCGAAACGGTCAACGGTGGTACGAAGATTTTCACACCACATACGGACATTCCAACCTGATCCACCCTTCTTTGTAGTTATCGACATCGAGCTCCTGTCGGATAGTCTTCTACCTGCCATCATCGAACTCGCAGAAGACAAGTCGTGGCGTGTTCGGCAAGCCATCATCGAGTACATCCCCCTCCTTGCAACGCAACTTGGGAAACCGTTTTTCGACGAACAACTGGGGAACTTGTGCATGTCCTGGTTGGGGGACACCGTATTCAGCATACGTGAAGCCGCGACGACAAACCTCAAGAAACTGACCGAAGTTTTCGGCGTCGAGTGGGCCAAGGTCGCCATCGTTCCCAAAGTCGTTGGCATGGGCCAACACCCCAACTACCTGTACCGAATGACCACCGTACAAGCTATTACGGTTTGTTCGCGTCCACGGAAGTCCCACCTTTTGCTGACGACGATCTTCCAGACTATCTCACCCTCTTTGACTTTGCCTATCATCCAAACGGAAATCGTAACACCGCTATTACAACTCGCTGTTGACCCTATCCCCAACATCCGATTCAACGTTGCTAGAGCTTTGGAGGTTTTGGCGGCCTCGTTCGGGAACACCCCGGAAGGTAAAGAATTCGTGAAACAAAAGGTTATTCCTGTTTTGGAGCAGCAGAAGAATGATGGTGACGCGGATGTTCGGTACTTTTCTACACGTGCACTGCAAAAGGCGCTGGCAGTGCCAGAATAGTCTGGTGAGCACATACCTACATCGTTCCTGAAAATTTTCCCTGCTCACCTTTACGTGTAGGATGACTCGGAGTAATTGGTGAAATAAGCGTAATACCCATCCTAGTCGGTCCTTGGACAATCAACCAAAGAGTAAAGAGTACTGTACTTCCCCTGCAATCTGATGAATTTCAATCGTGCGACCACTGATGATTGTCTATGTGGACCTTCCTAGTTGAGTTGGGTGGACCTGTGGTTCAAGGTATAAACTTAGTGCTATGCGTGACTAATTTGGAGCACAATGACTACGAGCCATAGTCCACCATAAATATGAAGCATAACACAAGTGAGTGGGAATATATAACAGAGCATACTCTGTCTGTCCACTTGCTGTCCTTTCCCTGCCCACAATCTTTCTGGTCCCTCCGTACCCTCATTTTATCATGTCCAAGGGATTCTCTCTCGTTTGGTTCCTCTGGGCGCTTCTTTCATTTCCT
>JBBPOD010000887.1:0-13255 GCA_038091255.1 Tylopilus intermedius | reverse complement strand
CGCGATAGTTTGACCGATGAACCCAGCGCCTTCGGGTGCAGCGACGCCCTCGGCGTTGAGACCGAGGCCCTTGATATGCGAGTGGGGCGCGACGCGGGACGAACGAGCGGTGGAGGCAGCTGGCGGAGGGGGAAGGGCGTTGTGCGCGACGGGGGTGGACGTGGACGGGGTCGTCGTCGCTTTCATCGTGCTCGATGGTAAACGCGAACAACACTGGATTACGTCAGCAATCATGGTTCGTCCTGACTCAGGTTCACCAGACTTGCTCTGGTGAGTCCGGGTCAGGACGAATAGTGAATGGTTCATACCCTAGTGTTAGTTTGGAAACTTTTACTCATAGTGCCAAGAAGCCCGGCGTGCGAGGGCGCACCCATTTGCCATCGAGCGACGAGCGCTGATCCCCAAGAACTTCGAGATTCTAGAAATGACCGGGCGTAACTAAGGACGAGGCGCTATGGAACGTTCCACGCTTCGCGGGATCCCCAAAAAAATTGTTACTTGAACAATCCACGACCCCTGTGGTGCTTCGCTCGCACAGCAACGATACTCGCCGTAGTCATCGAGGTGGAACAAACATGGTTTGACGTGTGCACTCGAGGTCATTCGTGGAACCATTGAGAGGATGTCTGTGTTCTATTCGTACTCTCTGTTTCCCGTCAGGTTTGTGAATCTCATGATCAGTTCGCTCCATTCGTCGAACTTTTTTCGCTCAATGTTCCATTTTAACAGGGGAATAGGAGCTGTGTGTCCTTGGTATGGAAGCAACGTAAAAATGAATCGAGTCATATGGCTCCGTCTGAGCGCTGAATGTACGCACTTCTGCAAGTGGTAACAGCACTGACATGTGGCAGGCTTGAGGGTTCAGATGGGGATTCGGATTAGGCTGGTTAGGGCCGAACGGAGCGATCAGAAACCCCTTTGCTTTGTGGAGTGGGATAGCTGCCATCTCGCCCACTGGGGATGGTGTGGGATGAGTGATCCTATCTGGAGAGAACGGGATCTAGATGATCAATTTCAGGTTGGTGATACAGGAACCCCCGAAATCATTTGCGTACAAAGGTTCGCGACCAGGGGCATTTGAGTGGCGTCAACGAGAAGTGCGATTCCCTGTTAGGATCGTTGCCAGCTCGAGCCCAAGCTGTGGCCAGCGACACGAGGCGATAGGGCGTAACGCGGATCCATATCGGTAAGAAGGAAAAAAAAACATGCACCCCGTATCTTGATCTCTGACTTTCCCCCATTCTTCTGCTCCATCGTGTCGCTGATGACGCCGTGGTCGACAATGGCTGGTGTGTCACCAGCGACGGATGGGGTTGTATAGATCATACTGATTGAATCATCACTTGAAGGTCATTCTCTGTCCATCGAAATCCAATGCGATAGCGAGATACATGCGATGGCATTCACGCCCGACGGACAGTATCTTCTAGCAGGTGACGACGATGGGTTTGGAGTCTGGCGAGTGAAAGATGGCAAGCAGATGAAGAGAATGCCCTCGATAGGACTCGTTCATTGCCTTTCCGTGTCAAGGAATGGAAGACAGCTTGCAGTGGGGACATCATCGGGCGCTATCGTGTGGGACGCGACGACGTACGAACCTGTCTTCGCGCATATGGACGTGGGCATGGTCACCGCTATCGATCTCTCGCCCGACGGCACCAGATTGGTCCTCGCATCCTTCAACGCCCACAATGCCACGATCTTGGACATTGCTAGAGGCTATCAACAACTCGACGTACAGATACTCTGCCACGACTATCAAGTCATTGCAGCCAAGTATTCGCCCCGCGGAGATCTAATCGCGACGGCTATGCACGCATCCGTTCGAGTTTGGGACGGTAACAATGGTCGCCTGCTCATGGACGCCCCAGTCGACGTAACTCCAGAATACAACAATGGTCTCCTTTGGTCTGAAGGCAATAATATATTCGTCATAGCCTTCCACAAGATCAAGAAATTCGAAGCATTGACCGGGTCAGAGCTCTGGGAATGCCTTATTCCCAACTCTATTGGCTACTCGTGTCTCGCCTTGCTTCAGTGTGGCGAATTCATCGCGTACTCGACATCTCGTGCCATCACCTTTTGGCACACTTTGACCCAGACCCAACTCACTCAGATGCGTTACCCTCACAATTTATTCTTCGTCGCGTTCTCTCCGGATGATCGATTTCTTGCAATTGGGGGACGGGATGGAAAAATCACCATCAAGCACCTGTCTCGCATCATGTTGTGTCGCGGTTTCGCTGATTTGCCATCCAGACTGTCGCAATCATGCTTCCAGGTGCCCGACGTCCATATTGATGCTACTGCTCTGGACTCGTGGAAACGGGATCAGTTTGAACACGCAGAGGCGTTATTAACTGCATCTCGAATTCGAGATCATCGTGCTAGCTAGTCGCGCTCTCGTCCGAGCTCGCCTTCGACAGTAGGACGCAGCTCTCGTGGACGCCGAAATGGTGTGTACCCATTTGCTCTCATGTACATCGAAGCTGGTACTTATGTGCGCCAAGTCCATCGAGGCTCAGCCGTCGGTCATCGGTTACATCGCAAAGAGTGTAGCACTTGTGGGCAAGGGTGAAAGACACAAGGGTTATCGGGCCTGCGACATTGCGTTCGAGCACTTTCGTTCTCATGTCAGCTTTCTCCTTTTGATCATTCATCGCACACCTCAAGCAGCCGTTCGGTGCGCTGTTGCTCGCACCGACAGGTGGGGATGTGAGAGCATACAAGAGGGTTGCTGCGGCAAGCGAGATATGCGTGCGGGTGCGGGGTGACACGCCGTTGAACGTGTTGATGTCGGGCGTGCGGATGCTGGACGTGGTTTGACGGTGAGCCTGGGAATCCGGTGCAGGATGTGCGCCAGAGCGTTTCGTTTTTCCCGGGGCTCATAGTCCATCCTAAAGTATACGTAGTCACCGGTCACCTCCGCTGCCGTTTTTAAATATGCCTTTTTCGCCTATGACCTCCTTCATGGAGTGGCCTTCGAACCACGATCCAGAGGCCTCCTATAAGTTTGACGTACGGCGATTATGCAGCATCATCGTCGTGTTGTCAGTGCGTGTTGTCATCGAGGGCGATTTGGAGCATGCATCGTCCCATGAGCGGATACACGGGGCGATATCTTTTTTTCAAAGCTTCGTCTAGATCCATAGGACCTCCATTTTGTTATTAGTCTTTTTCTATGATCATAGGGCCAGATATTCCACACATTCCGCCTCCATCTCGGTGGTTTGCATGATGGGGCCACAGCTAGAACTTGAACAGCTTTCCCAGTCACCTTGGCCTCCACTCAGTGTGCTGAAGTCGACGACTACGGACGTGCGCAATACTAGACATAGCCCTTCCGTGACATTTATCAGCTTATCTTTCCTTGACAATCGGTCAACTTCGTATCTGCCTCCGGTTGAGTATCATTTGCTGTGGCAGAATCCGCGAGTATTTTTCATTGCTCCTTCACCAAAGATTCCCAACATTCGTGCGGACAACTTTCTATCCTATTCGTTTGACGATTGCGACTGCCGTTTGCAAAACATCTCATTGGGACAACCGGTGCATCCATTAAATATAACAGCTATGACACAGGCTGACGGTGAACAGATAACCTACTACTGCCTAATCCTTTGGACACAATTTGTACCATTCCTCTGCACGGGAGACGATCAATAGCTTCCCTTAGTACGAACGAGGTTACTACTTACGCGGGGTAACTGACGGGTCTCCATACAATTGAGCAGTCTCGTTCGGTGCTGCAACCATCACGACCGCCAGCCCACTACACACAGGAATGAGCTAGGCCACGCCATTCCGTCAAGGCTAACTTACTGGGCAAGATGGTAGTCTATGTGACTACGAATTGATATATGAGATGCAACTCTGAGGCGTTGTTAAAGTAATCACTCACCAATGAAGAAACCAAGGACCCGGATTGTCAGTGGTAAAACGGATGGTCACGTTGTCTGTCGCACTGTCGCCGGTCGAAACAACGTCGCGCAGCACAGGATCTACGAAATTCGTCCCGTTGCTACCCGAAGCCCTGACAACATAAAATGCGTTCTAACGAATTTTTTAGCTGAAAGAAAGCAAAGGTCGGGTGGATACGCACGCCATGTAGATGCATGGGGTGCTGAATAGCGTATTCAGGGTTAGCATTCGACCAACATTTCACGATCGCAGACTTACGGGGGCACCTGGGGCTGCTTCAGGATGAGGAAAGCTTATTTCTATCACCTTGTTCGGGGGAAGTGTATATACACTTCCATGTGGGAGTAGTTCCGAAGCTTGCCTTGCTCCACTAAGAATCTGGAGAAGCACGGGGACACTGGGCGAAATATAGGTCACATTTCCAAGCGTGAAGTTTCCTTCGGGAGTGAAGCCAAGGGGGAGAACAAGGTTGACGTCTGCCTTGCCAATCTCGGGTATCCCGGGGACTCCTGGGTGAGCGAGTGGGTGGAGATCGCCCTCGTTGAACGCGAGCTCATATGGACCGGCATCTGACATTGGATCCTTATTGGCTGCTCCTTCATACCGGAGAATGGCCATATTTTGACCGTCATCGAATGTTGCATCAGGTAAATCGCTTAATGCACGAATCCAATAGTTCCCGACCGGCTGGTCCGCAGAAATCACCACGGAGTAACGCTGGCCAGGGAGGATGGGCATTGAGTCGACATCTACGGGTTCAACTTCGTTCCCATCAACCTCGATGATGGTCATTCGGTGACCATCAATCGTGAAGTTGAAGGACGCCTCGCAAGACATGGCGATCACACGTAAGCGATATCGCAAACCTTGTCGAAAACTTATGACCGAGAGTGGAGCGGGTGGTCCGCCAGGATACCGACCCCTGCCATTGACTAGTGTCGAGTTCGGAAACCCGAAAACTTTACTCGGGACATCCGGCGAGTGGTACCTAGATCCAGATCAACGAAAGGTTTCCGTCTGACTTGGCATACTCACCAGTCCGCGATGGTAATAATGGTATTTTCTATGAACAACATAAGGCCGGGTATGGATGATGAATAAATTAGAACTGACCATCGTCGACATCATATAAAGCTCTCAAAGGATCCTCGTCGTCATATATAACCAATGGTCCTGCAAGACCATGACATCGCTGAGCTGCATAATGTGAGTGGTACCAGTATGTGCCAGTTTGGCCGGTGGGCTTAAATTTATACACGAATTCATCCTGCGGATGAAGTGGGCACTGGGTAACATAAGGAGCGCCGTCGGCCCAGTTGGATTTGTGTTGGAAGATTCCATGAAAATGCTTTCGGTAGTGCGTGAGTATACGGCTCGTGGAATCCAGTGCGTATCCTTACAATGCTAGTCTCTAGGCTCATGGCATCATCGGTAAGTCTATTTACAACCGGAATGACGAATGTGTCGTTCTAGAAAGGTATTAAGTACGTGTATATCAATACTTTCCGTCGTTCACGGCCTTTACCTTTTTGGCTTGGATCAAGGGTCCAGGGAATGCATTATCGACTAGAGCCGCGCTGAATATTGTTGGGATAAATCAAGCAGCGATCATTAGTACCGACTTACGATCGGCTGTACCCATCTGGCGCAATGACACCATTTGCAAGGTGAAGTTGGCTCATAGGGCCAAGCGCAGTGGGATCTCTTTGTCCCAAGGAATGTGTGCCAAAGCCCAGACCGCTGGGGGCTTTTGATGCCTTGGAAATGCCAGAGAGTAGTGAGAACGCGAGAACAGAGGAGAAAATCATCCGGAACGAAGGGAAGGTGGACGTCTTGAGCAGTGTCAACACCGTAGGTTACTACTTCTCTTCTCTTATATATACTCCCATTGAAAAGCCGCTGGGTTCGCATCTCGATGCTGTGCCGTTTGACATCGCTAAATCGCAGTCGGACTGCCTGAATCGACGGGTGAAAACGCCGTGAGGCTGCAAGGAGCAAGAAGCAGTGTCAGTGTCTCGTACTGGCCCTGGCAGCTTGCCGGTCACTGCTGGTACCATAACTTCTTTACTGGCTATGTACCATGCTGGCAGTGGGTAAAATTCTGAGAGGTTGTTTGGCTACTGAATCCCCGGGCACATAGATGGCAGAATCCTGGGACGGTCATTCAGGCTGCCAGACAGTGCCACCGGGTGGAGTGAAGTCAATGCCACGTCACCGGAGTCAATTCATCATGCACTACATACCTACGGCGTTTGTCAGCGGTAAAGGTATCTCTTCAAAATGGGTATGTATGTACCCTGGGGTAACTGCTTAGCAATCGTTCTCAACATCGGCAAGTCAGCAGAGCCTTTGAATGATATGACTCATCTGTCGAGCTGTCTTGTAACGTAACGCTCTCAAGCGAGTGGCCTCGAGGAAGTTACCTCACAATTTCGATATTAGAAAGTGCCATTTGTGCGCCGTTTTTGGTTGCTGCCCCAGCCTGCCTGCCTAGTCTACAATGTGACCAGCGGTTTTTTCTCAACAAGCAGACGGAAAGGGTTAAGTTCGCCAAGGTGAGAGGCGTTTCTGCTTCCGTGTTTGCCCTGTCAGCAGTAATATTAGCGCAAGAAAATCGCCACTTGCCACTGGCCAGTCGTTCTCTAGTAATCGAAGCTCCCGAAAGGCACGGCACCACTGAATTCTAGAATTCGGCAGTAGCGAACGCCGTAGCCGTGATTACGCATCGCGGGCGGCTCGATTACCATTATCCCCCTTGTTACAAAGCCATGCTCCGTTCTTTATTGCCCAATCAGGGGTGCTAGCACTTCTAGGCTAGATTGACATCGGATGTACGCTGACAGTCCCGTTGAAACACTGGAATTACGCGTCCGAAGGCTATAGCCTACTAGTAGGCGAAGCTCAATCGCTGCATGGTTTCAGAGGCGAAGCCGTGGCAGGCCCGATCTCTGGGAGATGGGATATTCCGCATCAGCCGGAGGCGAATTCAGCCTTGATCCATCGACATCTTGCTTCCCTAGTTCAACTTGACAAGCTAGTCTCCCCGAGATCTGAGAGTCTACATGCCGAATTTCTCTCGTGCTCTCGATGGGTGCCAAATGTGTTGAGCATGTCAACGTCGAGCCTGTGCATGACTCAGCCTTTGAGCGACGAGGATGGTCACAGTAGAGTTTTATCCACCTTTAGTTCGCTATGTACATCTGTACCCCCGACGACCAGGTACGAGTATATCGTCCGTTACATTTTATGACATACGACAGATGTTGCACTCCCGAATGAGTATTTTCCTGGTGGCGGTCATTGCGAACGCAATAAAGGTGCAATACATCACCGCTATGGTCATTTGGTCCTCTTCGGTCTTGATCTTCTTTCTTTCCCCTGTTTTGAGACCACAAGGCAGCGGTGCAGTCAATGGAAACGCAATGCGTACCTAGAGATGTGGCCACGCCCGAGTCATCCTGGTACTCTCTTTTGATGGCGACTGTTGATGATGCTGATACGTCATCCGAACACATTGGTTTCAGACAGAAAAACCCACTGCGCGTGCCGGAAACGGGCGTAGATCGAGTGTTGCTGGATGACGGCGATAGCGACACCGTGGAACTCTTACCCCCAAAGCAGGGCGTTTATTCGAGCTCTGCGGTGGTAGGGTCTAGGTCATTAAGAACGTGTCGAGAGGTCAGCGGGGAGGGCGACAGAAGAGAGACACACTCGTGTTGTGTCTTCCACGCCCATGAACCAAGCGAGCGGATGAAGTGGAGTCCTCAAGTCGACGATGGGAATCAAAAGCGTCGACTGGGCATTGGGACGGTTGGTATCCTGTAAATCACAGTCAGAAACTATCGCGGGCCAACCATAGATGGACAGTCAACATACGAGAGTCAAGCTAGGTGGAGAGGTTGTTTCGGCTGCTGTCCTCCATCTCTACCTTGACTTCGGGAACTTGCACTTTGCTTGAAAGGAGAGAGCTCGCTTGACATACACTTCCTCCAGGCCCTCCCGTTCTGGATTGTGCGCGTGGAGTATGTCGAGGGCACCTTCCTCTAAGTGACAGGGCATGATCAACTCTCAAGATATAGACCTATGGATCCAACTCGTAGGGATCCAGCTTCTTGATAAATGCGCCGCAGATCGCACGAAGGACGCGGGTGAATGTCTCCTCGCACTGGTAGATGCTCTTGGTGATGTGGTTTATACCAGTATATCCATCGCAAGTGGATTTCTGGTGGGGTTACGCTGTGTATGTCGGAATTGTGACAGTGAGGTACGACTCGGACTCGGAGTGGTCTGACTCGGAAGTTTTCAAGTTCGGCCGAGCATAGGTAAGCGGGTAGCGCGCTGCCACCACCTCGCCAGCCGCTCGCTCTACCGCTCGCCCTCCTTTTCGCCGGTTCCACCCACCACACCTGCCTGAGGTGCCTCGCTGTTATCTCCTTTGGGCCCCGAGCGACGTGTATCGCCCCTTGGACATCTGGTGCGAGGCGTTCCCGCCCGGTGGCCAAAGACCAAGCATTGAAGACTTTTTCGCAGACTTTACCACGCAATGTCTCTCAACCCCCCGAATGGACAATGGTGCAACTTCCAAGGCAGCGCAGCACAGTGAGGTGGTCATGTTGCTTCCGCACCGCTCTTCAAGTTGAAGGAGTGGGCGAAAGCCACGGTGGCGAGTCGTTCATGGAAAGTTACCTTGGTTGGCGCTGCCAGTGAGAACTTGCTTTGACTCTGTTATCTCTCATGTTCCCAACGCTCTTGTTTTAGAGTTTATCGTTCCAAGATCCACGACGTTCCGAGCCATACTAGCATACGAACACCTCGAAGCAGTTGGCCGTTCTTCGGATGCTAGCGAGTGTCTTTACCAAATGGTGGGAGAAATGGCACAGCTTGAATGGATTCTTGGTGAGCGGTCTCGTACACAAGTAAGTGGCACGTGTATATTGATTCCAAGCGCCATTTCGCAGACAAACTAGAATGCCTCGGAGACATTTCGACTCGTATCATGTTGTCATCCCCCATTATTCAGCCGCATTAGCACTCCACCCTCCCACCCCACGAGATCTTTTCATCGATAGATGGAGCAGGAGACGACGACTATGGCATGGATGCATTCAAGGCATTAGTCTTGATGGTATCTCATTAGCGGTCACCAGATTCAAACATTCTTGGGGATCAGGTACTCGGGCGACTGCTGTTGATGCAGTCGCTCACAACCTCCAGGAGATACGACTGTCCTTGCATGCTCCGGGGGATCGGGGAGCTTCAACAGTTGCTTCTCAGCCAATATTGATGTATTTGACACGTCATCGACCTCACGTTCCACGCGCGATTCTAGATGCCGAGATTGAGATGAGTGACGATTGGCCCATATGCTGAAGGACTCGGAGTCCACTGCGTTCAATGGGAACTCGATCAGAATTTCGGAAGTACAACCGGATATCCTGGGGCATGGGCCGAAAGGATGAACCTCGGTTACCAGTACGGTACATACATACTTACACGGGCGCTCCAGCCATGACGCGTGCCGTGGTTTTTTAAGTAATCTGAAGCGGCACAATCAGACCGGGATGAGGTTGGTGATTCCACATCGACTGAGGCTTGCCTGGTGGCCCAAGGAGGCTCTCGCGGGTAAGCTCTTGTCGTTGACAATATCATCGCGCCGGCCGAGCTTGATTAATTGATTTCGTTGCCACGTGTTTCCACGGACCGCACATGTACATGGCATTGATTTGCAGGCTCCAAGAGATTTAGCGTCCAGAAAAGAACCAACTCACTCAGACTGACAATGTCCTCGACCGCCAATATGGCTCATCGAAACGCGTTCTGGCACTGGCACTGCCTAAATGGACAAGCGCCCAAAACACGATGCAGTGTGTGAACTTGGCTATATCGGTCACAAGACGCATCACAGTTCACTTCGTGAACGCGTGCCAGTGACTGTTGCTCCTGCCCGGATCCGTTGTCCCTGATGTCTACATCATCGATGATAATTGGTGAGTATTGACAGCTTGGATTGGCGGTTTACGCCGATGTTGACCTTTGTCCCAGGGGATTTTTCGCTCGTCGATCTCGATGGCGAAAGCGAGACACGCGCGATCGCATTCTCGCCGGATGGAACGTACCTCGTTTGTGGTATGAAAGACACCATTCGGGTATGGCGACACGAGGACGGCGAGTGGCGCGCGGCAATAACACTGGATGAGGAGCTCTGTCTTTCGCTTGCAGTGTCGAGGGACAGCAAACGGATTGCGGCTGGGACGGCCTGGGGATGGGTGTTTGTCTGGAACGCGACGACATTCAAAAGGGTGGCCGCGTTGACTGTGGATCGCTACTACGGCCACAACGGCGTTGATTTCTCCCCAGACGCTACGCGGATCCTGTCTGCCTCGGACAATAGTACGGCCAGCGTCTGGGACCTTGCAACCCGCAAACAAGAGCTCGTACTCCGCCACGACGATTGCGTGAGGGCTGCCAAGTACTCGGCGCAGGGCGACAGAATCGCGACGGCCGGCCGCTATAATTCTATTCGTGTGTGGAACAGCAGCGATGGCAGTATGATTCACGACATCGAAGTAGGCGAAACTCCCCGGAGCAACAATGGTCTGTCATGGTATGACGACCACTTGTTTACCGTGTCCACGGGTACAATCCACGAATTTGATGCATCCACCGGGAAACAGCTCTTAGAATGGCCAGTGCCCAATGGCAGTGACTCATCGTGTCTTGCACTGTTCAGCCACGGGAAGATCATCGCGCACTCGACAGACCGTGTTGTCAGCTTTTGGCACACGTTCACCTGCAATCAGCTCGGTGTCATCGAAGATCCTCAGGATATGCTTTCCATCGCGTGCTCTTTCGACGACCAACTTCTCGCGATTGGTGGAAAAGACGGAAAATTTACGATCAAACGTTTATCTTGTAATCTTGTGAGTATTGTTCTTCCCATTGGATTAAGGTTTCAGCGTTTAAAGCGACTTCTGTGCCCCAACCTGGCCACTTAGGATTTGACTCGTTCGCAGTCTACGCCCCAGGAACATGACACACTGGCCGACAACACTGCTGCCGATTCATTATCTCGTCTGCACCCCACTCTCCAGGCGCCTGAAATCCGGATTCACGACGCCGCGCTCGCCTCATGGAATAACAATCAGCTCGAACAAGCCGAGATGTTATTGACCACAGTGATCGACACCTCACAGAAGCCGAACCATCATGTGCTCGCAAGTCGGGCGCTTGTTCGAGCCCGTCTGCGACATTGGGACACGGCGCTCATCGATGCCGAAAAGGTCTTGTTGATCCATTTCTCACATTTAATATCGCTAACACCCTTCACCACAAGGCCCTTGATGCCGAGCCGTCCGTTATCGGCTACATTGCAAAGAGCGTGGCGCATGTCGGAAACGGGGAGAAGGACAAGGGTTATCAGGCTTGCGATAAAGCGTTCGAGCATTTTCATTCATCTCACGTAACCTTTCTCCTTCTGATCAAGGTCTGTCCTTGATTTTGTTTTCCTTTCTCCTACTCACCTAGCACAGGCTGTTATCATGTTCATGGCGGGAGAGCAAATCAATGCGATATCGCGCGTCGATGACCTGATAGCTATGGTCCATCATAACTCAATTTGCCGTGTCGTACAGGTACGCGCACGATACTCCATTATGCTGCGGGAATTACGACTGACAGTTCCAATAGGCATATATGTACCTTCTCCTCGGAAAGTCGCAGATGGAGCGCGGTGACCGCGAGGGTGCGATAACCTCGCTTGAACATGCACACACGCAGATCCGTAACCACTCGAGTCGGTCCCTGTTTGTGATATCTCTGGTAAGTTCGCAATGATTTCGTCCCCCGAAATAGCTCATTCACTTTGATAGGTTTCTGGCTGGAAATTTGACGACCTCAATGTCACAGTTCGACGGTGTCTGAGTGAAGCCCTATACGCTGCGGGTCGTACAAAGGACGCGGTTATTTGCTCATACGGGATGACGAACGAGATCGGAGAGAAAACCCACAGCGGGGATCTAAAATGGGCTCTCGGTGAGTCGTTCGGTACCTTATCCTGCACTCAGTCAATGATAGGCTTCGCCAGATTTCAGGCAGAGTTGCTTAGAGGATTTGGAGCGTCTCGGAGATACTGCGCTAGCGGCCCAGCGATACGACGAAGCCATCGCCAACTATACGATTGCATTGTCGCTCGACCCCTATACCCCGCAAGACATTCTGGTGAAACGACACGAAGCACTGGTAGCAGGGTCATGGAAACAGGCCCTAGATCACGCAAATCAGGTGCATCATCACAATCATCTTTATTTAGTGTGTATCAATCTATCTCACACATCCTCGTCAGGCGATTTTGCTCAATCCTTCATCACCATGGGGGTACGAGCTAAAGCATGCAGCTTTGCACATCGCAGGAGACTACGATAATGCGGTTATTGCTTACGAAGCGATGCTCTTGAAGATAGCGGAGTCCCCTGATCCTCACGTTCAACGTGAGTTGTATCCTCGCTGCTACGCTGAAGATGATTGACTCGTATCATCCGACAGAGTACGGTGACCGGTGCATCAGCTTATCGAGCATTCGAGCGACGATTTACAAGATTGTTCAACGCACCATACGGCATTTGCCGCGCGTGCTCATCAACACAAATACGGGCGGTCTGCACGATAGGGCTGAGCTACCGTCTATATTCGAGTCCTCCCCAGGTTTCAAAGAACTCTTGTCCTCGATGACGCGACGCATCAGCTATGCCCGGATCAAGCGCGAAGTACGGCAGTACTTTCGATACGTGATGTTTTCGCACCGGTGGGAAAACAACGAGCCGTTGTTCCAGCAGGTGGTCCACATATCAGTGTATGACCTGGATGGCTCTCAACCGACGCATGACAAGCTGCAAACGTTTTGCAGGATCGTTCGGGACAAGGGATTTATTTGGGCATGGAGTGATACTTGTTGCATTAACAAACTGGATCACTTTGTGCTTCAAGAAGCTTTAGTGGCCATGTTCAAGTGGTATCTGGGCGGCGTCATGACTATCGTCTTCCTTCGTGGAGTTCGCTCTTTGGCGCAGCTTGGCTCCCTTACAAAGAGCATTTGGAACACGCGTGCCTGGACCCTTCAGGAGTACATCGCCTCCAAGGTCATCCACTTTTACACGGAAGACTGGACCCTTTATCTCAACCTGGAGTTACCAAACCACAAGGAGTGCCCAGAGATCGTGTCTGAGATGGAGGAAGCCACCGGGGTGTCTACACAGGAATTGATGGTACTTCGGCCAGGCTACAGCAGCATTAGGGCTAAGTTACGTCTCGCATCGACCCGGCAGACCACGCTGATCGA
>JBBPOD010000886.1:0-13260 GCA_038091255.1 Tylopilus intermedius | reverse complement strand
ACGTGGGTGTCCTTGCCACGAGTATCTCACCGTGTTCATAAGCTTGATGCTGCGCATGCAATTTGACACGACCGTTCCCCAAAAAGAAGACGCATAACGCCTCGGTCCAGACAGTGATCCTAGACTGATATCACCCGGACAAAAAGACCCGTCCACACTTTGCGCTCGGGCGCATCGTTCGTTGGACTAGGTTTCTCACCACTCGGCCACTCTCTACCGTGTTTCAGGACTCCAACATGCCCACTCCTCTTTTATTCTGTGGTGCAACAGCGCGGGAACCATCACGAGGGAGGTAAGGTGATCCTATTGCCACCGAGCGGAATCTGGAGTTCTTACCAAGAACGTGGAAAAGTGGGCATGCTACTATTTGTGATATCAGAGTAGTAACCAGCGGTGTATCGTGGGATGGGCTGGACATCGAAAGGCGACGGGGACGACTCGGGAAGGTAGTTCGAGGTGCATCGCGCGTCGAGCGTCGTTGTTGCGGTATGTCATCGCTCGTCGTGCATCCGTGGCCGGTCCTAGCTGATTGTAATCAGTCGTATATCACCTTGTTGATTTTGGCTAGGTTGAATTTACTGAATCGCTGGATTCGTTTGAATTGTGTGCATGAGCTCGGAGACTTCCATAAGGTCTACAGATCTGGAGATCACGACCACAGCCCCGACAACCCTAGGTGATACGTCAGTCCCTGCCAGGACCTTTCCCTTTCACATGTTTCTCCAGAACTGTTCTCTGTTTGGATGGCAGATATAATTATCACTCATTTCATCAAACACGCTGTGCCGCATTATCCCAATCGGCGATGGTCCCGATAAGCAAGCAACTGGGCCAGCAGGGACGAGCCCCGGCCGTATACGGTGTCACCCGCAAGTGCTGTGGTATGTGAGTCTTTCGTGCACCAACTTTATTCTCTACCTCATTCTAGCAGGACAGGCTCTTCGACTATTCCGGTCGAATGTTCACCTCGGATCCAACTTGCCAACTACGTCTAAGGTTTGATCGAAGCTGATCCGACTCGGAATCTCCACGAGGCTGGCCTGGTCACCGTGGTCGCCCTTATCTGTCAATGCTTCCTTGGAGTGATCCGAGTCGGAGAACGAATCGAGGGCTGGGATACCGACCGCCCTCACACCGCGTTTCCTTCCTCCCCCCATTTCGTCCCTCGTCCCATCGACCTTTCGAGCTTCACCACTACCAGCCATCATGATGAGCCAAAAGCCATTCAGATTCAATGTCCCCGACATCAAGTTCCGTGTCCTAGTCTGCGGTAGGGCAAATGCCGGCAAGACGACCATCTTGCAGAAGGTCTGCCAAACAAAGGAGAATCCGAAGACATATAGGGTCAATGAAGACGGTGTTCGCGAGGAGGTTAGCAAATATGATCCCGTTCCGAGTATTTCTTATCCCTTAGGGAAATTAGGTTCATCTCGATGCCACTTCCGAGGTCAGTCAATCCGCGTTGACGATGACAACTTCTGACTCGACTAGCGCGGCGAGCACAACATCGAGGACGAGCTCGTGTTCACCAGCCACGATGGCTACGTTTTTCACGACTCGTGCGGATTCGAGGCCGGAAATGAAACCGAGCTACGGACCGTGCAAGACTTTGTGCGCAAGAAGGCGACTGCCAAGCGCCTCCAGGACAGATTGCATGCCATCTGGTTCGTCATGTTCGCGCTCAGAACGTGCGAACTGAAATATTGGATCCAGGTACTGCATCCCAATGGACAATAATCGACCCGTGCTTGACATGAGATTCTTTGGCGACGTCTGTCCGGACAAGAATGGTAAGCCTGTTGCATCTTGTGTGGCACAGTCAGGCTCAACACACCATAAAGTGCCTGTGATCCCAGTGTTCACCAAGTATGACCAATTCAAGCGCAACATCAGGGGGAAATTGCAAGGTAGATCTCAAGGAGATGTGAGGCCGACAGTGAAGGAAGCAGAAGACGAAGCAGAGGTCATTTTTCAAGAGCATTACTGGGGAGTAATCAAGGGTGATTCCCCAAGATATGTTAGACTGGAAGGTAAGGTTTGGAATGTTTGGTTTCACTTGATTGTCATATGACATTTATAGGGATGCACAAGTCTGGACACTGTGATGCCTTGATCAGTGAAACAGCAAATGCCTTGGGGGCTGAAGTAGTGACACTGATGCTTCTGGCTGTGCAAAGGGACAACCTGGGGGTGAGTGTACAGTTGGCAGTAAAGAGGTAAGTGTGGGATCATTTATGAGGTGATGCTTGACTTCTCTGTGCTGCAGGATGGATCTAGAACAGGACAGGGAGTTTATTATCAAGGAGTGCATTACATGCTTTCCACATCTTTGGGTATGTAAGAATTTGATCAAGAAAGGAATTGCAAGGCTCATGGTTTCTGTGCCATTCCTACTCTCCAGTGGGTGAGTGATCTCATGTGATGGCTGGGATTCCAAGGCTCATTGTTTCTGTGCCATTCCTGCTCTCCAGGATGTGAGTGATCTCATGTGATGGCTGGGATTCCAAGGCTCATGGTTTCTGTGCCATTCCTACTCTCCAGTGGGTGAGTGATCTCATGTGATGGCTGGGATTCCAAGGCTCATGGTTTCTGTGCCATTCATGCTCTCCAGTCTGTGAGTGATCTCATGTGATGGCTGGGATTCCAAGGCTCATGATTTCTGTGCCATTCCTGCTCTCTAGGAGGTGAGTGATCTCATGTGATGGCTGGGATTCCAAGGCTCATGGTTTCTGTGCCACTCCTGCTCTCCAGGAGGTGAGTGATCTCATGTGATGGCTGGGATTCCAAGGCTCATAATTTCTGTGTCATTCCTGCTCTCCAGTCTGTGAGTGATCTCATGTGATGGCTGGGATTCCAAGGCTCATGATTTCTGTGCCATTCCTGCTCTCCAGTCTGTGAGTGATCTCATGTGATGGCTGGGATTCCAAGGCTCATTGTTTCTGTGCCACTCCTGCTCTTCAGGAGGTGAGTGATCTCATGTGATGGCTGGGATTCCAAGGCTCATAGTTTCTGTGCCATTCCTGCTCTCCAGTTTGTGAGTGATCTCATGTGATGGCTGGGATTCCAAGGCTCATGGTTCTGTGCCATTCCTGCTCTCCAGTCTGTGAGTGATCTCATGTGATGGCTGGAATTCCAAGGCTCATGGTTTCTGTGCCACTCTTGCTCTCCAGGAGGTGAGTGATCTTATGTAATGACTGGGATTCCAAGGCTCATGGTTTCTGTGCCATTCCTGCTCTCCAGGAGGTGAGTGATCTCGTGTGATGGCTGGGATTCCAAGGCTCATGGTTTCTGTGCCATTCTTGCTCTCCAGTCTGTGAGTGATCTCACATGATGGCTGGGATTGCAAGGCTCATGGTTTCTGTGCCATTCCTGCTCTCCAGTTTGTGAGTGATCTCATGTGATGGCTGGGATTCCAAGGCTCATGATTTCTGTGCCATTCCTGCTCTCCAGTCTGTGAGTGATCTCATGTGATGGCTGGAATTCTAAGGCTCATGGTTTCTGTGCCATTCCTGCTCTCCAGTTTGTGAGTGATCTCATGTGATGGCTGGGATTCCAAGGCTCATAGTTTCTGTGCCATTCCTGCTCTCCAGAGGGTGAGTGATCTCATGTGATGGCTGGGATTCCAAGGCTCATGGTTTCTGTGCCATTCATGCTCTCCAGTTTGTGAGTGATCTCATGTGATGGCTGGGATTCCAAGGCTCATGGTTTCTGTGCCATTCCTGCTCTCCAGTCTGTGAGTAATCTCATGTGATGGCTGGAATTCCAAGGCTCATGGTTTCTGTGCCATTCCTGCTTTCCAGAGGGTGAGTGATCTCATGGGATGGCTGGGATTCCAAGGCTCATGGTTTCTGTGCCATTCCTGCTCTCCAGGATGTGAGTGATCTCATGGGATGGCTGAGATTCCAAGGCTCATGGTTTCTGTGCCATTCTTGCTCTCCAGTCTGTGAGTGATCTCATGTGATGGCTGGGATTCCAAGGCTCATGGTTTCTGTGCCATTCCTGCTCTCCAGTCTGTGAGTGATCTCATGTGATGGCTGGGATTCCAAGGCTCATGGTTTCTGTGCCATTCCTGCTCTCCAGTTTGTGAGTGATCTCATGTGATGGCTGGGATTCCAAGGCTCATGGTTTCTGTGCCATTCCTGCTCTTCAGAAGGTGCATGACATATTATTTCCAGCTTCTACTGTGTTCATCCAATACATTCTCTAGGACTCCAATGCTAGTTTGTTGGTTTCAACACTTTGCAAGGTATATTTCATTGCCCCTTCTTCAGCATGACATACATATACAGTATAGGATACCCTTTTGCAAAATTTAGACAAGCATCATACTTGCATTGGTATATGATGCACTTTTAGATCTGTTTTATAATAACTAATTATTTTATAGCATCCATTCTCATCTTGGAATATGCAACTGCATTATATTCCTCTAGTGATGCTTCTCTAAAAGAAGCTTTACATGAATCATCTTCCACATTCAAAGGCTCCCTAGGCTCTCTTCAAGAAGGCCTTTCCTCATTCTCTGCAAATGCCTCTGTGGATGACTACATTTCCTTCATTAAGAAACACAGCCTTGGTATGTGTTTTTTTATGTTCTTTCATTTTGCATTTTCTTATATTTTTAGTCCCCTCCAATGAATGATGTTCCCCATGAATCCTGCAATCCTTTCTTTCACCTGAAATGTATCTTCTGTACTCTATTGATTATGTGCTTCATTTCTTCATTCTGAGAATATCTTTACATCTGTGTACCAGAAAATGTGAAAAGTGTAGAGGTTCAATGATTTACTTCTGAAGCTGCCAAATGTACATAGATCATTTCCTTGCAGTAAACAGAATAATCCCACAATTGTTTGTCTATCATACTTGAGGACTGCCTGAACCAGAAAATGGACACCTGGCCCAGTTGAAATCAACAAGGGGTGCACAGTCTATCATTTTCATACCCCTCATACACAATTCCCATGACATAAAAGTTCAGTTAATGTGCAGGGGATCTCCCAGCCTCCAGGTCACCATTGATCCAGTGGCAGTAGTGGTGGGTGAAGGACCTGGCCCTCATCCATGATCCCTAGCACATCATCAAACTCCACTTCACCCACAGCCAACCTATCCTGCTCAATCTACACATGCCACAGCTCACTGTCCCCAGACCCTGCTTCCTCGCCCATCATTGGGACACCTTTTCCAAAGTCCAAGTCCTGTTCCTCGAACTCGAGTGGTGTCTGTCCTTCCCCTTCCCACGTCCACCTCTGTTGACGATATGTTCGCGCCTACCTCTCACCCGATCCACCCCCCTCCGGATTACCTCCCCAAATGCCTTCTATCACCCCGATCGGGATCCCCTCGCTTATACTCATCTCAGACAACGCTGCGTGCGTGCTCAAGCTGCTCTACAACGTCCCCGTTCTCCCACGCGACCGCTGCGCTACCCCGTTAGGCAACCCTGGGATCGCTATGCACCCTCCGGTCAGACTCGGATCATGTACCATCTCGGCACTCATCACGCTCACAAGGGGCTCGTTGAATGACGACAGACCGTGTGCGTGTCCATGGGAGTACGAGTGCGGGCCGGCGAGGCAGCGAGGTCCTCGACGACATGCACTCCGAGGGTCCTACGAACGCGCTCACCTCAACTTCTTCCGGCACGCCAGCCTTGATTCCAGAGATGGCGAGATGGTGAAGGCGGGACTGGCGGCGAAGCGCTCAGCCGTCCTGCAGCACCGAACGCTCAGCAATAAAATCGCGCCAGAGTGGTGACGACGCGCTCAACTATCCGACAGTACCAATGCTGGTCTCGAACCAGACGTCCGGATCTTACCTTCGGGTCTGGTCACAAGACTATATGGATCCCCAGTGAGGGGCTGCGGGATGCTCGTTGCAAGGTGACGACAATGGAATCTCAGGCGTTGCTCTAGCTTTATCTGGCCCAGGGATCAGACACCCCCTGACGCAGAACACGAAGACTTCCTTCAAGCTGCGCTGGCCATGAGAGGAATGTGACGAGGGGTGACTTGAGCGACCCGACGACGCGCTTGGTGAAGGCGCCATCAGGAGGAAAGTCTGAGCCATGGGCAGGGATATCTCGGTACCAAACACGAACGTGAACAACAGATCTGAATGAATGTCATCAGTGTCTGATGTTCGTATCAAGCGTAACTGTGTGACGTGACGGGACCGAAAGTGGCTGCTGGGTGAAAGAAACAGGCATCAACATCGCTAGATATCACGAGGGGGACACTCACCACGTTCAATAGCTAGGTGTCTATGTGACTCTGCTGGCCGCGCTGCCCCCAAGCGGATTGAATGTGAACACGTGTACCATACCTGGAGAGTCCCAATAACGACATATCCCTATCAACCGTCAGGAGAGACCTCGATACTTGAATGACGGTATACGTACGACTGCGATGGCTGGCCACTTATACCATGGGGTGTCCTCCGAGCTTGGTGGCAATTGTATCCGATTTGGGACAGGAACCAGCACAAGTCCGGCGCCAGGACAGCATTCCCACCTTTCCATTTCGACTCCGCCGCTCACTACCCTCAACAGCCGCGGACATCGTCGGCGTTGGAAAACGTGGACGACTTGCCCGTCCTCAGGTCCAACGAGAAGCGTCTTCCCATCATACGTAAAGATCAGCAGATGCTTGGCGGTAAGGAACTTGAGGATGTGACAAAGTTGCGTACCACTGTGGTTCCCGCTGGCTGCAGGAGAGTGACTCACTTCATCGTGGAAGAGTGCTGATCCCGAGGCTGGCATCGCATTCAATGAACCAGGATGAAATTTGGCATACTCAGCCGCGGCGTTGTAGGCCGTCATTTCTCCCAACGAAGAGTTCCCTCGCTCTTCTCGCTGAGGGTGGGGCGGGCTGTTCCACGCTGGGATCAATGGAGTTCTCAAAGGGAACGGAAAGGGAACGCGCGGCAGTTTGGACAAGAATGGATGTCGGGACGTAGTTTTGCACAGCACGCGAGAAGTTTTCCTGCATGATGGGTGGACCAGAGGGACGATCTGTATCGGTCGAAGGAGAAGGAGTTGTTAGTGGTTGGTCACGTGATTGCAAACGAGGATCGGGAAGAGTGATCGGACGACGCGACTGATAAATCAAAGGCCTCACCCCACGCCATGGTTGCTGCCTTGCGCCTCGCCTCGCCCTTGTACCACAGTACTACCCTGTGCCCACGCCTGCTGACAACGTGTCTGTTCTTTGTACCCTGCTCATGTGGCTGCCCTTGCCCCCACCCCGCCATGAGCATCCTTGTCGCATCCCGCCCTCACCCGACCTGCTTACAACTCCACCCTCGCCTCGCCTCGCCATGCCACACCATGTCTCTCGAAAATGAGTGGTATTGTCGTGTCGCCCGATATGGCCTCGACACGCTCGATGGGCCCATCCGGTGCGACCGACACTTGCAGAGTTTGCCACGTCAACGCGGTGGGTTCGGATGGTCCTCGGGAAGTATGCAAGGGATAACTCAGGCACGTCCGTCATGTGCACAGGCGCTGCCCCTGCTGATCCACCTGTTTCCCAGTTAACGCACCCGTTTCAAGTTCGTGCCGCGGCATGCTGTGCTCATTGCATCATCCTTTCAGCCACCATTACTATCATATCCAATTCCGTCACGATCTATTTCGCGCTTCCAATTGCGCTCGACGCTCTCGACTCGACCTGGTCACCTTCAGTACCTCCTGACCCTCTATCTGGAAGACGCGCTCGTTTTCCTCGTTCCAGGAACGCATCCCGTTGATTTGGGCGCCGTCTACAACCTTTGCGTGGTCCGAATCGACCTTGACCATCCCCTTCGCCTCCAATACGCTCTCCGGACCTCCTAGCCCTATATCTCGACTCTGCGCGTTAGTATCAACGTCGCACGTGTTCTTCTCATGTTTTGGGCTTCCCTGGCGAGTGTAGACGCCGTATGGCACATCCGTTCGCGTTTCGGATCGACTGGCGCATCTGAAGCATCCCAAGTAAGTTCGTCCTCACACTACTCGGAGCGTCTGCACTCGCATTCTGACACTTTCTGCGCCGCCCTAGGTCAGTTCCTAGGGTCCTAATCACGTTTGGGCACTCCCGACGTGTCCGCATCACTACCCGGGTCCTGTAGCTCGTCTCGAGCTCCCCTAGGTGCGTGTTTCCGACTTCTTCGTTCTAGGAGTTTACTGACGCGTTCTGATGTATCCCAGGGCTTCATCGACACATCGCCAGTGCCTTCGATGCGTACCGACGCTCCCAACGCGTCTATGCTCGTATCTCGGCCTCTCCTCCTCGAGCTCAAAGCTCTGGGGTTCGTCTAATCGGTTCGCTGGCTCCTCGGTGTTGGTGATGGGTCTTGGGGACCTCCAAGTACGTCGTTGATAACTGCTTCATCGCGCTGATCATTTTCGTCAGTTCTCGTCCTCAACCATCCGCGTGCCCACGCTTCTGCTCTCCCCTCCGATTCACGTGTGCGCTCTTCCTTTCGATCTCGACGTCTCAGCACATTCCTACGACTTCCCCGACCTTTACTTCGCTCTCGCTTTTGCATGCAGAGCATCCGTTTCGGTTGTCGTTGGTACCACCGCTTGGGTCAACGAGTACGTGCGCAGGGCTGCACGTTGCTTCGTGCCGCTTGTCGGATGGTTCGCGAGGCCTAGCCAGGGCTTCGCCATCGTCATCGACTTCACAGACACTCTTCGTGCCCTCTCTCGGCTCTGTCGGATCGACCGATTCGTCCGCTGCTACCCTTGTGTGCCCGGTTTCGTCATCAGGACCACTCGTACAGCTGCCCGCATGCTCCATCTCACATAAGCGTAATATATATGCGTACATCCTCGCAAGCCTCCGGTGTGGAGGGTTCTAGCAACTGCAATTCCTGTGCCGTATTCGTCACTCTTGCTTGTTCTCTTTCAAGGTAAGCAAATTACTGTGTAGTAGCTACAATGTCGAAACTGAGTCGTCATCGCCGTCATACAAGGAACCTATTTGGTGTCTAATCAAGGGCTGCTCGAAATCCCCCGCAACCCTCTGGAATAACTTTAGTCTGTAGCGGGGTTGACGAAGGTGGGAACACTGGTGGAGAGGAAGGTATGGGATTGCTGCGTGCGGGACGCATCTCGAAGGCAGGGGGCTGGCCAAGATCGACGATCGTGATTCCGACAGGCTGAGTCCTTCCTGCCACCACCTTCCCCTCCGAATTTCAGGCGGCACATTCCCTCATAGAGTGCTGCTAAGCAACTTGTCTCCTCGATGACACCCGAGTGGGCAGCCCTAAACTTGGGTCCCTTGTAACCATCTGACCCAAGGAGAGCTGCAGGATCTATGTCGACGTTCCAAGCCGTGGAAAAGGTGTCTAGAGAGATGTTTCCAGCGGGAATATCCTGAGAAGAGGCGAATTTGGAGAATGAGCTCAATTGCTTGAATATCTGGTACACCTGTTCTCGTAGATGTGAACTGCAACCATCGCAGATATGGCATCTTCTCCTGCTGCTCGAATTGGGGTAGAAGTGCGACGACGGAACGGCCGTTAGATAGACTGGAGGTATCAGACTGGGGAATGAACATGATGTGGAGTGGATATGTAGTCGAGGGTCGTGCTGACGAGAAAACCGCAGGTACCCAGGGTGGAGTACGGCTCTGCGGTGATGAAAATGATGCTACGGAATGAAGAGGTCTTGTCGTCGACCCCGCAAGCTCCTTATGCTACGTGCACATGCGTACACATCTCCAGATACTATCATGAGCCAGTGTGAGTTTCTAAGTAGAAGTTGAAGAAACGCACGGGAGTGCCCGCTCACTGCAAGCATGAAGCTGTATGCCCAAGATGGCAGTACGGCCTTATAGTATCAGGAAGCTATCAACGAGTTCCCAGAGAATGCACTCAGCTGAAAATTATTTCACGAGTTCTATTCAAGATCACATCGAGGGATGTCAGACTCACTGCTAGCGGCCCCGGGCCAGAGATGTTTTGGCGGCATGGGTTCGGAGCTCGAACTTTCTGAATCAATTAATCAACTTTGGCCTATTTGCACACCCCCAAGTTGTATCACTCGCACAGGGGGTTATACTCGGTGCTCACAGTATAACTCCTGTAAGTCGCCAGTCATGCAGCATAATGTGACTCGCAACCTGATGCTGTTACAGTTGCCAGAGTCGATGCATTCCCGTTTCGTGTTCGCAAACTCATCAACATTGCCTCGAGCGTGAACAGCCAACCAATCATCATTATACCCTTCCTGTGGGCGCAGATGGCAAACACGATGCATGATGTTCAATGCAAACTTTGGATGTAGTTGAAAGTGAACGAGACAATGTCATGGTACTTACTCGCTATCAAATTATAAATATACACTAGTCTCATTTCAACAATGAGTCAGAATACTTGGCTGATTTATTGAAACATTTTCTCTACGAGGAGCGAAGAATAGACTCATTCGGTACTGGCGTAAGGCAGACACCCCTATCATCAGCTACAGTCGTGCAGTGACGCAACTGGCCGCACGCAATCCGAGCAGTACACACACCAATCTTGCTCTCTTGCTCTCCTTCTTTTTGTTTTCACTGATGGGATGTTAGTGCACTATCAAGAAAATCTCGCTCAGCTGCTCGAAAAGTTCAATTGGCAGCTGCACACAAAACATACTCGAGCAAACAAACCGCATACCTATTTCTAGCCATGTTCCTAAACTCCTGCCACACCGATTGGAGAATTGGGGTAAATTCCTACAAGCGTGAAGAGGAATATCTACCGTGGGCAGCTTGAATCTTCCTCAAGTTGCTGTGGAGGCCTCATCTTTGGTGGGCTCGTGCTCGCTACTTAGCACAGGTTCGTTCATCCCTAGTGTGAGCTCCGGCTCTTCGTGAACCTCGTCTAGTACCTGCTCAACTTCGGGTTCCTCAGGGTGAGAAACACCGGCATGTACAATTTGAGGAACGAAAGCCGGTGCATCAACACGCAGGTCTGAGTGAGCTGCGACAAGTCGAGTGGGTAGTGGAGTCAAAGTCGCAAAATGGATGTGGTGAAGCTCGCTGTGGGTTCCTTTGTTTGTGAAGCAGCTGCACTATGTCCTCAATGACCACTTTGGCATTGGCGTTGTACATACCATCACCTTCAGCAACTCGCCGCGAGTATGCAAATACCGTGATGTTGAGGAGCTGGCAACAAGCAGGGAAACCTACTTTTGAAGCGTGGTCCCAGCCGTCCGCAGAGCAAGGAAGATACTCCTGACTTTGTTTCCGACCTCGATGTTTCATACGTTTGTGAGATGAATGCAGTAACAGTGACAGCGTAACATCTGCGAGAACACTGACTTGATTCTATCTTCTGCGTCTTATGCTAGGCTGCAATACCCACCCTCGATGCCTCTACCACCTCCACTCTCTCGTCTGAAACGTCACTGTTCTCACTGCACCGGCCGTCGTATCTGCAGACTAGCGACGCAACTGCTTGCCACTTTTTCACTGTACGCTCCTATGCCTGGATTGTGTCAGACTTCAGATGGACCATATGTTCCAGCCTCTTCGCAGCTTCTGTGGTAATGAGCATCCTACTGCCAGACTCCACAACCTGGCTTGGGAGGTCACAGTCACATGATCGCGGATTTCAACTGTGTTAGCAGTAAGTCCTGCTAAGTCGTTTTCAATACATCAGTAAACTGACCCTCTGCTGGACATAACTGGACAGCACTGGACAGCCCAGTAAGGCCTCCAGCACTTCCTAGTAACGTTCCCAACTGGCTAGACCCAGACAGACCTTCTCTAGTCTGGACCAGACTGGACACAACATTGAACAGATTCACATGTTACAGAATCCCAGCCCAGACCAGGCTGGACAGCTCTGTCACAGAATAGGATAGAGCTGATTCACACCCATAATATATTCTTGATTGATCACTAGACAGTACTGGACAAGTCTGTCACAGGGAACCAATGTATTGGACAGGTTACACAAATGAGTAGTATTATTAATCAAGATCCACATCAAATCCACAACCACTGCCGAAACCGGGTTCCTGAATCGTCATGCCATTACTGAGTATTATGTCAGAGTCAATACATTAATGAGCATGGAAACTTTCACCTTCCAAGTTGAGCCCATTCCTGGCACAAAGTCTTCGTTTTGATGCGATGAACGTCGCTCGTGTCGCACTTACTCATCAAACCGAGGATTTCAGTATACACCGGCATGTAGGTGGTGACTCTGAAATTGACTTCCGCTTGACCCGAAGCGACTTCGTCCAGCACGACCTTGAGCTGTGGGATCGATTAGCATCACGATACGGAAGACAAGATGAAATGACCAACCGCCGTTGCGGCGATGGCCACCGTGACCCTCGGAACCTCTTGACCGAAAACCTCGGGAAACAGCTGGCCGACGGCTGTTGGACCAGTGTAGAAAAAGTCGATTATAAGTCCTGAGAGTGCTGGGTGTGCGAGATTATTTCCATGTCCCTGGTAACAATATCAGCCAGCGGACGAGCTTACGAGTGGGTCACCTTACCTGTGCATCAGAACCACTCCTCAAAAATTGTCCGCCATTGCCTAGGAGGTTCTTCGCAATTTCAATGTTTCGTTCACGGCGGTTCTGTGGATCCCATTGGTAACGTTGCGTGACGAATATGCGGGCCTTCTTCCTCATTGCTGATCGCCAATTACTGAGGTCTTCCCAAAGCTAGAACAATGGCGGTAAGTGATTCTGTTGTGACAAGGAGTAGTACGTACCAGCCTGGTGATGCTCGATGCGTTTTGCGGCCACCAGCCTACAAAAAGTCTGGTTACTTGGCAGTGGTACCATAAACAGGCTTACCATCTAAAAGGATCCGACCACGAGACTGGCGCTCGGCGATCGCTTCATCAACGTACTCTATTGCCTTAGTATTGAATTCAGCACGAACGGGAAACGAATTGATAGAAGCGGCATCAGAATGCGAGAATTGTTTCGCGCGTTCGATGACGTCGCGAGTCGGCGGGTCGTAATACTGAAGCTGCCAAGGTTCCAAACGTTCCGATGAGCGGCCAGCCCGGCGGTTAGTGGGAGCCAGAGGGTTAGCAGAAGACATGGTAACCTCGCGGTCTTGGCCATCACCACTGGCCAGAGTTTCACGTGTGGTCTGACTGGCAGACAAAGCCTGTCGCTGCCTATTTGCAAGTAATTGCGAGTTGCTGGGCAGGCGAGGAGCACGGTTGCGACGGCGGTGAATGGTCAAAATGTCCTCGGGTGTCTGTGAGGCCTGCTGGCCAGGAGTAGGGTGGAGTCCCCTATGCGCATTTGTCTGAC
>JBBPOD010000885.1:0-13269 GCA_038091255.1 Tylopilus intermedius | reverse complement strand
CCAGTTCCATACCTCTTGCATCTTCGGTGCATATGGCCAATCGGATACGACTTTGTATTTCATCTGTTCCGCCGCTAACCTTGATCCCAACATTCGACAAGGCATGGAGTTGTACTGGCCACAGTACAGCGTGACTAATCAGACCATGCCGGAATTTGGATGGACGACGGACATCTATCGAATGGAGGATCCGTTGTGAGGAGAGCGTTTTGATGGGGTAGTATATGTCGTGTATGGATAGTACTACAATTGCTTTTATCGCAAGAGGAATGCCAGATCAAAGTGGCAGTTATGACCTCGGCAGAAAAAAGATCTCTCTGGCGGGGAGTCGAACCCCGCTCTCCCGCGATCAAAGCGACAAGTGCTTGACAGGCGGGTGTACTATCCGATATACTACCAGAGACCTGCTACATGTGTGGTTGAGTATGCCAAGTACCCATCACAGATAAGCTCCACTGTATTCCCACAAGAGAAGCGCCTCCATGACGCGGTACGTCATGAGTCGATATGATAGGCAGTCAGCAGACCACTCAGCTTGAGTGCGCCGTGAGTATTTACGGCGGGTATATATTCAAGTCCTTCTAATTCGCTTCTTTTCCCCCGCTCGTTTTCTCTGAAGTCCACCACCAGATCGAAACTCATCGTGTGACTCTCCCATGTTGTTTTCCTATCTCGCACACCGACGTACTTGGTAAGGATCCTCTTATCGTTTCCCTCGTCTCACTTCACTCCTTGCGTAGCAATGACAAGCAACGCGAGCGCGCTGAGCGCATCGCCTCTCTTTCCGAGGTGTACCATCAACCCCTCACGACACACGACAAGGACATCCTCTCCCGTCCCATCTCGGCCATCATATCCAGCGTCCAAACCGCATCGCTCAACCCATCTGACGTCCTCACGGCCTACGCCAAGCGCGCACTGCAAGCCCACGCCCAGACCAACTGCCTCACCGAGATCATGATCGCCCCCGCCGAGCGATGGGCACGCAGCGCCGTCCGCTCTGGGCCACTCGCCGGTGTGCCCGTGTCGCTCAAGGACATGATCGCCGTCCAGGGCTTCGATGCGTGCATCGGGTACTCGTCGATGGCAGGCAAGCCGGTCTCCTACGACGGTGCGCTGGTGAGGCTCTTGCGCCATGCGGGCGCAGTCCCGTTCGTCAAGACCAACGTGCCCGTCACCATGCTCTCGTTTGAAGCCACGAACGACGTGTTTGGTCAGACGGAGAATCCGCACAAGAAGGGGTATAGTCCAGGCGGGTCGTCGGGGGGCGAAAGCGCACTGCTCGCGCTGGGTGGTTCTAGGATTGGTGTGGGTACGGACGTGGCTGGGAGTGTTCGAGCGCCGTCGCATTATTCGGGGACGTATGCGATCAAGTCGAGCATGTACAGGTTTATAAGGACTGGGAGCGCTTCGTCCATGCCTGGGCAAGAGGGGGTGCCTGCCACGCACAGTCCCATGGCGAAAACGCTCGAAGATCTCGAAACATTCTGGCGCGCCGTGTTCCAGATGAAGCCATGGGAGTACGATCATTCAGTGAGCGTTATTTTTTGCGTGTGTTTGTTTGTTGGGTGCATAGCATTCCGTAGGTTCTCGAAATTCCCTGGAGAGAGGTGAAGCTACCCGTTGACAGGCCCCTTCGGTGGGGTGTGCTGTGGGACGATGGTATGTGTTTTCACTTTCTCCGGACTCCGAAAGCTAAGCAGAATGAAGGCGTTGTCGCTCCGTCGCCGGCATGTCTGAGGGTACTCAAAACGGTGGCCGACGTATTGCAGAAGAACGGGCACGAGGTTGTTGCTCTGTGAGGATTACTTCTCTCTAGATCACCAGCTTCTGACATCGCATCAGGAAACCACCTAGCCCCTATGAGGGGCTCCAGATTGCCTCTCAACTTCTGTTTGCCGATGGCGGCGTGACGGCTGGAAGGCCGTTCCGAACATTTGAGACAAATGACCCAGGAATGATACCAGCGTTCCGTGCCCTCGGGTTACCACGCTTCATCACAAAGATCTATGCGTGGTATCTGAGGTATATCCGTCGTGACCCAATATATGCCGGTCTTGTGGACAACTTTTACGAGAAGAGTGTCTCGGAGTATTATACCCTGATAGCGCAACGCGAGAGCTACCGTGCACGGTGGTTCAAGATCTGGCGCGACTCACAGGTAGAAAGTGGACAGGGCGAGAGCGGTGTTGATTTCATCCTCACTGTGCCAAATGCATTGCCAGCCGTGCCCCATCGGGGGATGCGCCACGGGTGGAAAGCATGTGGCTACACGTTTCTGTTCAATCTGGTGAGTAATCAAATGAAGTCGGGGGGTCGGGCTGTCATAATGCTATATCGTGTCTTTAGCTCGATTACAGTGCAGGAGTGATGCCAATTAGCCATGTCAAGAACACTGACGTGGTTCCACACTCTTTCCGAGCCCGCAACGCCATCGAACGCGAAAACTATCGCATGTACGACGCGACGGCGATGGAAGGACTTCCGGTGGGGGTACAGATTGTCGGCAAGCGTCTAGATGAGGAACGTGTCTTGGAAGGCATGAAGTTGGTTGAAAAGCTAATGGAAGATGCAGGCTTGGGTTATACCAGGATACCTCTGTAAGCGTGTACCGTATGCGTATGAAGTGAGTCACATCGACATTATCTCGAGCTGATAAGCATTTTTGGCACGGTGCGGGGGGTATTCGGAAACCGACGAGTTGACATTGACAGCTTTTCCACCGTGGCAGGAACGATCGGTAAGGCGCAACGTTTGAGCCTGTTCTAGCTTGTTCTGTGACGCCTCACAGCCTATCGGAGTGTAGATCTCAGTTCCTGATCCCTGGTCACAGCTGTCAGACCGTTTAGGCTCCAACCTCGAAGGTGATCTACTAGCAAACATGGCCAAACAAGATAAGGTCTGTTCTCGCTTGCTCCGAGTCTACAGTTCAGCCAACGATCAAAATCAAACCCAAGATTTGACTATCTTCCATACATATTCAGGTAACAAGCTATACAGGTTCTAGTATTCGTCGCTAACTTCGTCCCCGCTCTTAGCACCTTGTCGTTAGCATGGCCGAGCTCATTCGCAGTGCCAAGTCGGGTGGCGATTGGACAAGGAATGAGCTCGCAGCATACAACATCACGGTCGAATATCAGAATGCTGCCACCTTCTTCGGCATGCACAACCTCCTCCAGCCCGCCACCGTTAACCCGGCTGTCCTCACGGCCATAGATCCTGACGACGCAGCTGATGACGGTGTTTATGAACTCCTTCGTACGATGGAGCTCGCTATGTCTCCTGCCCCTGCAGAGGAATCTGCTGTCGACGATTTTGCTGTGCTGCTGTTGCGTGCGTTGGGCTACAGCACGAGGGGCAGGGTCTTAAGGACGAGGAAGGACATCCCTCTAGTCATTTGTGGCGAGAATAGGTATGCCAGCACGGACGTGTGCATCATCGACCAAAACCAAATCTTGCTCCTCGTCCAGGAAGACAAACGACACATGGATAATTCGGATCCAGAACCACAGCTCATCGCCGAAGCCATCGCGGCCTTTGCTGCAAATAATCGGACTCGCCAACAAACATTCAGTCAGCCCCCTCTTGATTCCAAGGTCATGGCTGGAATCACTATGAAGGGTACCGCACCGATTTTCTACAAAATCAAGGTTACGGCAGCACTCGTAACCAGTGTCGGAGGCGGGGTTTACCCTCAGGCGGCAACCACTGTCTATGCGCACGTTCCTGATGTCCCGAGGCCAAATCGCCGCTGGAGTGAAGGCATGAAGCCATTGGATAATAGGCGGGTTATTCTGTCTTGTTATGAGGCATTTAAGCAATTCGTGAACTAAAGCGAAAAGTGAGTCTATTTTCCTGGGATTGGATGGTGATTGATTTCACTCAACCAGACGTAAAGCTTGATAGTGGTAACAAATTTACTCTTGACAAATACCTGCGATACGGACGGGATGACGACGACGCTGAAGGCAGTCGCGGTGACGACGAAAATAACGTCGGGGTACGATTTTTGGATCTAGTGTGTTGACGATCCGAGCATCACTTGTGCTTTCTTATGTTTTCCATTGAATCGATGGCTACGAGATCGGTTACCAGTAGTAGTAACAAACAGGGTGGCGTTGGTTGACCATGATCTAAGTTATCTAGCCGCGGTGGCATTGCGCTGTACTGCGGGCGCGGAGTCTAATCAAACCTAAACGAGATATGTCGTGGACAACGAGGGGGCACGATATAATTATTTTGCGCTATCCAGATAAATTCCATGGAAACGACGACCTGCAGCATGCCCAGCATTGACAACGTTTTGCCTGGACGATAAGTATGCCTCGTCCTTGCACCAAAGTGTAGTGGCCTGTCAATGCAGGTAACGTTATCGCGGAAATGACGCCCGGCGCTGCCACAGCCCCTCCTGTCCGTTTCATTGATAACGTCGGCGATGCGCAGTCAGTCGGAGAGTAATCGGTGGCTGGCAACGGCCAACAGTCAACCACGGCGTATATGTGTCAATTGATGAATATTGATCCACTTGGCGGCCCGGAGATAGGTCGATAATGCCCTCAGGTCAGAGGTATGTAGGAGCACATATGAATAATGATCACTGCCAGCGCAAATTAATTCCGAGCGGGGCACAGTCTGCAAGGGGAAGTTCCCTCGAGGGGTAACTGGTGGTGCCCCGCGTTACGTCAGATGTCTCAACATTCCCTGGGTGCCCATGCGCTCACGTCGTGCCTGGTTTGCTGAACGGTCCTCTCAGAGGGGCAATACAAACTAGCGGAGAAAAGGACTCTCACAACACGGCGTGAACCACAGCAAAATGACCAATAATACGACATTCATATGGACAGCTTCTCACCATATTACCAAGCTCGTAAACCGAATAGCCCAACACGTACCGCTGAGCCGAGTATGGGGAGAAAAGACGGAGTAGGAAGCCTATCCCCATATCGTGGTTATCAGACTGCCGCGAGGACTGTATACCACTGCAAGATTGCAGATTTGCGACGCAACGGCACCGTCCTAACCAACCAGATTTTTTGCGCCAGCAATTGCTTCTTCTTCCCCACCCTGCTTTATTTCATTCCCGTCAATCCCGCCAACCTCGTCGGTGATATCGCTTTCACTCTCCGGCGGAATCGGTTCGGAGGATGGCGGCTCATTTAATTCGAAAACAACCTCCGGGGGCGGTGGTGGAGGTGGTGGTAACTCGGATTCTACGTGCTCTTCCGTACCCTCTGGCTCTTCGTGGCTGGACGGCGGGGTGAGATCGACTTTCTCATTGGCAACCTCTACGATGCTCTCGGTTGGTTCGGGTAGGACGTGTATCGTTTCAGCCAATGCCTCAGATACAGCGGCGATTGCTTCTTCCGACGGTAACTCCACAACCTCAGCGGTGGAGGGTTTGTCAACGAGTGCGTGCTCCACGGATACATCCACCACTAGGACGGACTCTTCAACACTTGTTTCGGTATCTGGGGCGTCGGAGGGTGGTTCATGCAACAGTGGCTCCGATGGCAACGCTGGAGCGGCCTCGCTCGGTGGGGGTGCACTTGGTGCGTCCTCAAGCGAAATAAGTGACATTGCTTCCACTGGCGGGGATAAAGGACCACTGGCGGTTACTTCGGAGCGAGCATCGCCGATATCTTCATCGTCCAACTCCTCCGTTCTTGCCTGGAGATCAGCCCATGGCTGCTCCGGAACCAACGGCTGTGCTTCGACCCCTGGGGAGTTGCCGAGCAAGCTGTCATCGGCTGACCGGCTACCTTCTTCGATCTTGGACAATTCTTCTGCCATATTGAACGCTTCGCTAAACACCATCGTATCGGTTCGACTGCGGCCAAGTTTCCGGGGACTATCTGTTCCAAGTTGACTGGTACTGTTGTCCACAGGCCGTGAGCGGCTACTGGAAGCAAGGCCGACGTCGGGATCTGTCTCTATCATGAGCACATCATTTGGAAGATTTGGTGTAGGGTGGACCGCCGCCGAGAATAAGCGAGGAGGCTCCACTTCTTCGGGATGGCCTGTGTCATCGTGATGTATGGCACTTTCAGGAATGACGAGAAATTCGGGGGGGACGAGATCGAATTGGTTAGTGAGTTTGAGGAAGCGGGCATAGAGGGATGATTCGGCTTCGGCTTGCTCAAACGCTTCGCGATGATGAAAGTAAGCATGAGCAAAAATTCTGCCAAGACGGCGGGCCAGAGAAGAGAAGTGCCTGTGTGATGTCTGTGGAATAGAGAGCCTATCGGGTAATTAGCACGGCGAAAAGGTGGATCAGAAGCCGGCTAAATAAGTACCTGGAGGGGAAAGCTCTGGGAGAATTCAAGAGAGCCGTCGCGCTATCGACAGTGTGAAGGATGTAATCTATGGCACAGCATTGCTTTATATCTGGATAATCAGAATACAAAGAGCAGTACTGAATGGGTGAGTTACGGACCTCCATAGCGCCGTCATTACCGTGTGCAACGCACAGATATAGCCACTCTCCCGCCTTCATTTGTGGACATGAGCTCCTAGTACATTCTAGCTGTAGCATCGTGATGAGAGGGTGAGAAAGATCTTGAGCGAGACGACTGTGGGGCGTGATTAAAAAGGAAGGTACACGTATGCGGGTATTAGTGGTGGACGGACCGCAGTTGCTCGTAAATCCAGCAAGCCTTGTCGATGGAGATGTCGCTTTTGCGGTCAGCATCTTCGGGCTTTTGTGAGTCAGACTCTGGGGAATCTATGGTCTCTTCGTGGTCCTTTTGGGCGGGTTTTCCCGGGAGGGAGACGATGGCATCGACGTCGTGTACGTCGCGTCGGATGAGGAGGGAGACATACTCTTGAAGTTGGAAAGCGCTGTCGAGGGAGGAGATGGGAGGAAGGGACTTGACTGGATAAAAAGTGGAGACGCGCGAACCACGGTAAGGTCGTTGAAGGCTTGTCATCGTCCTCGTCCTCGCCGTCGGTGGCAGAGTTTGGTTCAACCCGGACATCACGTGGTCTTATTACCAAAGATGGAAATTAAAGCATGTCGTCACAGCCGATCTCGGTTTTTCAAGTTTTATTTTTATTTTATTTTTTCTAGCCCGGTCCTTTTTCTCCGATCTGTCTTTCTTATCGTTACTAATATATACTCGAACGTACTCCCAGTCCTTCCTTCGCGCGTCTCTCCTTTGAACATGTCTAGCAACTACCGCGAGTCAAAACACGACTCCGATGTCGAAAAAGACGACGCTTCCCGCACAGACACCGCCAGCGACAGCGTACAAGCCCTCCCAAGGGGTTTCCGCTGGGGTGTCGAAGCTCGCGGTCCGTTTATCTCTCCTCCTTTCGCCTCGCCGCTCACCGCGCCCACAGGCACCGTCCCAGTTCCTTACGAAGATCGCAAAGATACCCAGTTTTACAAGGTGTTCTTCGTTTGGTTTTCCATGAACTTCAACATCCTATCGTGCGTACCGTGTTCTACGCGTCGTATTCTTCTCACCTTCTCCCAGTTTTTCAACCGGAACACTTGGACCCATCGTGTTTAAACTCGGTCTTCGCGACTCTTGCCTCGTAATCTTATTTTTTAATATCCTTGCAAACCTGCTTCCTGCATATCTGTGAGCCCTCTCCCCCTCTTGCTGCGCACACGTACCGATTCCCATAGAAATACGTGGGGTCCGAAAACCGGCATGAGACAAATGATTGTATCTCGCTACAGCTTTGGGTCTGTCCTCGTCCACTATACTCCTCTCCCGACTTGACACCCGGTGGCTCTCAGATTTTATGGAGTAATTATCCTCACTATACTCAACCTGATTGGTCTTTGTGGCTTCAACATTCTCAACTGTATCCTTGGCGGACAAGCGCTTGCAAGCGTTTCCAATAACAACTTATCGTGGACGTAAGTTGACTTTGTTCATTTTCGCTTCCACGGTGCTCACCCGTTCCTACCTCAGGGTCGGAATCGTCATCATTGCCCTGCTTTCCATGATCGTATGTTACTCTTTCTGGGCTCCTTCGCTTATGCGCCGAACATGTCGTAGATCTCCTTCATGGGCTACAAAGTTCTCAACTGGTACGAACGTCTTGCGTGGCCCCCGGTTCTCCTCGCCTTCCTCGTCGTACTCGGTGTCGGGGGCAAGAATCTATACCACGCCGCCGTCCCTCCAGCTGAGCCTGCAACTGCGAAGGCAATTCTTTCCTTCGCAGCCACCATAGCAGGCTTTGTTATCACCTACTCCGCAATGGTATCTGATTTCACAATGTATTATGATCCGAAAGTGTCTAGGCAAGTCCCTGTTCCGTGTCTGGCATATTGACTTTACCCTTGACCTGAACGACATGTGATAGTTACCGCATCTTCTGGTATTCCTATCTCGGCTACTTGGTTCCTATCGTACGTCACACATCACATGAGTGGTAACCATCTTCACGGTACCTTTTCAGATCCTGCTGGAGAGCCTAGGCGCTGCTGCCGTTCTAGCTGCGCCCAGTGTTGACAGCTGGAACACGGGTTACGGTACGGAGGGCAATATCGGCGGCCTGCTAGAAGCTATGCTGAGCCCCGTCGGGAACTTTGGCAAGTTCCTGACGGTAATGCTTAGTCTGAGCGTGACGGCAAATATCGGCTGCACCCTATATTCCATGTGCTTCAACTTCCAAGTTCTCATACCCAAACTTGCCGTTGTTCCCAGATATGTATTCTCGATCGTGGGCACAGCAATGTACGTCCCTCGTCTGGTAATTTCTATCCTGTCCCTCCTAACCCCATTTTCTTCCATAGCGCACTCCCACTCTCCATCGTCGGTGCCCACAAGTTCTATACCACGCTCACCAACTTCTTGAGTCTCATCGGTTACTGGGCGAGCGCATATGGTGCCATCATCCTCGTTGAACACTTCTACTTCCGGAGAGGTGATTTCAGCACTTACGATCTCGTCGATTGGAATGTTGCCAAGCGTCTGCCGTGGGGAGCGGCTGCCGTCGGCGCAGGCATCCTTTCATTTGGCCTTATAATTCCCTGCATGAACCAAGTATGGTTCGTCGGGCCCATCGGTGCGATAACAGGCGATATTGGCTTCGAAGTTGCGTTCCCTCTTGCAGGATTGCTCTACATCCCTCTCCGAACCCTGGAGCGGCGGTATCAGGAAATCAACTAGACCCGCTCGCCACGTTTTGGAAATTGACTGTAGTAAAATTTGCTCGCTTTATTTCCGATCCCCCTCATGAACGGATGCTTTCACGGCGTCCTTTTTTAGTGTGTTTTGACGGTTTCCAGGAACACGTCGAGGAACCAGTCCCACCCTCCCCAGCCTGCGAACTCCCACGGTGTTGAGTTGTATTTTAACGTTGCCCCTCCATTGCTAGATTCGATCAAATCACGCGATGCCCATTTACGCCTTTCTAGTTCACATTTTCGACGTCTTAGGTTACCTGCTTGCGTCCGAGGTAGATTACGACTGTGCTTACCTTAGTACTTGTTGACGAAAGTAAAGCTGTATGTACCTACTCACCCAAATCCACACACTACTGACTCAGCCGAAGCCGGGTGTGAACCAAGGTCCATCATGGGGTCGTTCCATTCCGAAGCGGCTCCACACGGATCCCACCGCACCGGTCTTCTATCCAATGTCATACCTCGTGTTTGCAACAGCACTGTATCAGCGTCGCTTGTTGCTCGACGACGCAGACGTGCGTATCGCGTGCACGTGGAGGTGCAATGTATCCCTATCGCACGCCGATGTGCTCCGGGTCCCGGGGGGCATCGCATCGGTCTGATTGGCCCGACACACGGAACGCGCACGACAGCGAGGGGGCCGGGTCGTGGGCATCGCTACGCGTGCGACGCCCGGACGCAGATAAGCATCGCGATACGAGATACGAGGGACCACTGGGCGCCGAGCCGACTCGGAACCCTGTCGGCCTGTATTGTTCATCGTTCATCGTTCATCGATACGACGTCGGTCACGCGCGCCAAGATCTCGAGATAGGCTCCGAGGGTGCACCCGGGGCGCGTTGATGCCGTCCAGCCCATCAACCCAGCAGGGCAAGGTGCGTGTGGCTGGATCATGATCCCTTTTTCTCTTCCTCCCCCCACCGGGAGAAGCCTGAGACGGCGATTCTGATGGACGCGTCACCTGTTGCACGCTTTCGCCAAGAACAGGCGCCGGCCATCTGCGCACGTGCGCAAGGAGAGTATGTTTTAGATTGCCACCGCGCGGACGTATTTCGATAGGCGTCCTCGTGTACTGGGGCGCCACGTCAGATGTTGCGTATCTATCGTTGCAAAGTATATCAAGACCGACGGACGTGCTGATAAGCTCAGCTGACGCCATGGCTACGAGCCTACGACTCGGACTCATCAGCACCCGCAGTCCATCCCGCAGCGTCCTGTCGATGCCAACAAAGCACGCCGTCATCAGAATAGGCATTCAACCAATTACCCTATCTCGCCAAAAGTAAACAGGGCGCAAAAACATCATGTTGATCCTCAACCACGACCGGCTAGACAAGAGCATGCCGACATCACTTACCGGCCAAACACTAGATCTTCATTAATCATAACCCCCCCAACGTCGTCGGCTGTACAGCGCAGCTGCATATCATCCATCTCTGACCAAATCGAGCGTTCGTAATGCGCCGTCTATGCGGTCGAGGCCAACTTGGAGTGCCAATATGGCCATCAATGGTTGTTCTGGCAAAGACACATTTCGCGTCACGTCGTGCATCAAATCATGTATGTGCCACACCTTCTCCGGTTAAATGTTCATCCAAAAATTGCCGCAGAGGTCGGAGAATGGAACTTTGTACGCTCGCCACGTTACCTTTGGATCTCACTCCCGTCTTTGGGACATGGGCGTAAGATCGGAGAGAAATACAAGACGAGTACAATGACGCACCTTGTTTTCACGATCCCGCTGCAACAGCACGTAGTAAAACGACAGGCAATCGGCGATGCGCAACAACTCCAGCGAGTGAGCAAGTTCTTCCCTGGACTTCTTTTCGTTGAAGAATTCGGGGGGATTCGGTCTGAACAGCACGCTACCGAATATGCGAAGTAGCTCTGGGGACCCGAACGGGTTCCGCGGTGAGTGACCAGCAGGGAGCGCCAGCGCTTCCAAAACGGCCTCCTTCACAAACCCTATGGCTGGTCCTCGGATCTGAGGGAATTCCTCGTGCGTAGTCAGTTTCAACAGAATTTCGAGCTTCGGGGCCGATGGAAGCCTGGCCAGCGTCAAGGACAACAGCAGGAGATTTAGTTGCCTGATGGTCGAGTCGAGATGCGTGCTCGCCAACGCAGCGAACACCGTGGTTGACGACGTCAGGACCTCTGCTGATATGCTCGTGTTCTTGTCGGCGACGATCCCGAAGAGCAAAGACAGCGCCTCGTCAATAGCCTGGTTCATTTGCAAGGCGTGGATGAGCAAGCGATGAAGATCTGGCAACGAAGATGGGGACACGGGCAGAGGAGTTGTCGAGTGCGCCAAATATATCAAGTCACTAAACGAGTGAGGTTTCCAAGGTGTTGTCCGCGGCGTGCCACCCAGGCTTTCGAGCGCGAGCTGTAGGTATGGTGTGATACACATTATTACCATGATCTACTGGTACGTACCTCGACAATAGACATCGTGCTATCACCACGTCGTCCCTCATTCTCTTGCAAGGAATGCGGGAAAAACCGGGGAAAGTGAGTCCGAGCAGCTCGCACGGCCAATGACATCTGGATCGATGACGCACAGCCTACGACGGTCGTATCGAGCAGATCACGGAGAAGTCGCTGCAAATTTATCAGCATGGCCGCAGACCGGGGAATACGCATATAACCTCGATCGCTTGCAACCCGCTAGCATCAGAGACTTGAGATGCCCAGAAAGTCAGATGCTTGACCATGGTAGCCACCTCAGTAATGAGTATGCGACCTTGCTCGTTTGTGGCAAGTGGCGAGATGGAGGGAATCAACGAGATTACATTGGCCAAGACGGGTGAGCATAACTCGAGGGCAGACCGCTTGCCCAGTTTCGATCGAGCGATGGCTGTCCATGTTCAATCAATCTATCAGACGTTTCCCTGGGTCTCAAGAAAGAGAGGACCTGGCGAGCAGAGTAGCACGATGCTGATGGCTCTTTGCGCGAGGTCGTCGTCTTCCCCGTTATCCTCGTCGTGGTCCAGACGCGTTTGCAAGTGCTCGATTTCCTCCTGAACCACGATCATGACTTCTTTTGCACTACTGGTTTCTGCGCAGAGGCGAATTAGGTCCAGAGTGCCATCGTGACGGCAAGGAAGTAGAGTCGGAAGTACGTCGAGCGGTTCCTAAGGAGAGAGTTCAGCCTCGTGCGTGGCAACGAAAGTGGTCGGATTACTAGATACTCTGTAGACTCGTATCGAGAGATGGCGTCGTGAATATCCCTGAGCGATACGGACTCATGGGATGCTTCCGAGTCGCCCGTGGCAAGCGAAATGAGTTTGGAGATGGCGTGCGTGCAGTCCTACCCAAAGAGAGATGACATCCAACGCCATGAATCGAGCTGTATGGTTACCTCGTCTGCGAGATCTTGTGGTAGTCGTAGCGCCTGCAAAAGGCGTGGATCCATTAGGACAAGTCACGGTCGCGCCTCGTATTCACGTGGACCTTGACAGTCCTCCACATGCTCGATATAAAAGAGTTTTCTGTCGGACCCCTCTTTTCTTTCGTGTACCGCCATGACTGACACTGGCAAGTCGTATCATAAACACGCCACCGGCGACGCCCTCGACACGGTCCAACGCCATGTATCCGACCAGGACATCACCCTCTTCGCCGGCTGTTTCTGTCCGTTTGTTCAGCGTGCTTGGGTCACCCTCGAATACCTTGACATCCCCTACAAAGTACGTCCCTTTGATCTGCACAGATCGGATCATAACTTGAATGGCCTCCATCTAGTATTGTGCGTACAAATCATCTCATCCGTGATCACGTCCGTGATCGACGTCCGCAGATGAGGTCGATCCCTACAAAAAGCCACAGGATCTCCTAGATCTCTCTCCCAAAGGTCTCGTCCCCGCGCTGAAGCTTAACAGCTACACCCCGCCACGCGCACTCAACGAGAGCACTGTCATCATGGACTTTCTCCAAGAGTGCGTCTCCCCATCGCCCTTGCCCTCCTCCTCGCACTCATATCCGCGTCCCTTTCTCCTTCCAATAGCCTCGCGTCCACGTCGACCCAACGCACCCTTCTCCCGCCCCTGTCTGATCCCTGTCCGTATCCCTATCCTCTACATACCTCTCCGGAACGCACTGACCACACCCACACCCAGACGCCCGCG
>JBBPOD010000884.1:0-13274 GCA_038091255.1 Tylopilus intermedius | reverse complement strand
CAAAATGGTAATCGTAGCGGCGCTGACGCACCAAGTCCCCGACTCCGGCTCCGCTGCAACTCACAAACGTGAAATGCTGGCAATTGTACACATAAGAGGTTCTCTGCACATTCGAATTCCTAGGACCCGATGCTGTCGCACTGAGAATCCATTAGTGTTGCCCGCGAATGCGAGCGCAGTTGACAAAGGGAGCATTTGACCCAACGACACCAGACCTCATGTGCCGAGAACTCACTCCCAAGTTTCGGAGGCAAATGCTTGCTTCGGCGCCTTCAGCGATTGCACTCGCATTCGCCCCAACGCCGCAACAAGATGAGTGTACCAGCATATTCCAGGTAATGCGCTGAGCGAGTATATCTCAAATCAGGTTGGTCTTATGGCGGGAACAGCCGTTCATGGTCGGGCAAACTCTGGAGACGTATGGAATAAAGGCACTTAAAATGTCTGTAGTCAAGTGGTGGAGGCAGGAAACCAAGGGCAAAGAGCATTGGATAGGTTCCAAGACGAGTGCGGTGTTGGCTACACAATTTCTGAATGCTTAGATAATCAAATCGACCAAATTTAGTAAAAAGTTCCTGCAGGTCCGTTTGCCTGAAAATTAGGGCGTTTCTGGCAGACAAAACCCTCCCCCACTATCGTGGGAGTCGGGGAAGGTCTAGCAGTACAGTGATCCTATCTTCACACCTATCAAGGCATATACGGACTCGGACACTGACAACGCCTACATTTTCAAGCTGTCTAAAACAAGCTTGCAACTTCAAACATGTGTCTGCCTCATGGTGATGCATCTTGTGAGGGAGTTGACCTGTGTCGGAGGGGCGGCTGGGTCCAGGGGAACTCCGGGTTTAACGCAGCAAACCATCGACAGTGACACAAACTCCTTCATATTAATTTGAATTTGGGGTGTGGATTGTTGCGAAACTAGCACCGTTTTCCTTGTTGGGCTCATAGTCTCTTTGTTTCGAGTCGTTGGTGAGTACGCGTCTCGACTCTCCATTGCTTGCCAGGCGACTTACTGTCGCATCTGCCTAGATCGGACCACGCAGCTTTGCTCGTCCCCCTTCTGCGTCATCCTCTCCACCCGCGTCGAAGGCGCACTCAATGAATCAAGATTTTGGTCCCCGGGTGAGTTCTTTCTCGGATAGTGCGTTCCACTCAATCCGCTAAAGGAGCCTGCAGCCATCAGGCACGGCCGCTTTGAATATCCTGTTCGTTGGAGAGACAAACATTGGACAGTGTTCTATCATCGACCTCGTTGCGGGCCCAGGGTATCAGAAGAAAATCCCTTACCAAGCCGGACGTCACGATGACGTGCGTAGCATTACACTCGACGGCAAAACATTCATACTCCATGCTACTCCCACGAACGAATCTTTGTCTACAGCGGCGATCAAGCAAAGAATTCAGGACACTCTGACGGACTTTCGCAAGATCGGAGGTGTACACCTACTTGTGTACTGCATGAACGCTTCGCATTCCATAAAGTGGACCCACGAGATTCATCGCACGATCACTTCCTCTTTGACACCCTCCCCTCGCATCCCCGCGGTCGCAGTTGTCGTAGGAATATCAGATGTGGCTCGGGAAGAACGCTGGTGGTCTAGCAATGAGGCTTTTTTCGCTACGCAGGGGCTTCAGTTTGAACACCACGCATTCATCCAAATGATGGCCTCGGGTGCTCAAACACCCACCGGGGGCGACGTGTCACAGAGCCGTCGTACACTGCACGAGCTTATTCTCCAAAATTACGCTCACGCCCTCGATTCTGCAACAAATTTGAATCCTCAACGTACGGCTCCCTACAAGCATCGATCCATGGGAAACTCATTTCAATCCCTCCCTATAGCTGGGAAACCGCCCTCTCACACATCCACTAGCTCCAAAGACATTGCCATCGTGCTATTGGGGGAAACTGGCGTAGGCAAGAGCTCACTCATCAACTTGATCGCCAGGGAAAGGGTCGCCGAGGTATCGTCAGATACCGTAGGGTGCACCGAGACCATTAAGAAGTATTCCTTCGAAGACAGGGGCAAGACCATTCATCTCTACGACACACCTGGTCTCGTTGACCCTCTGATGGACATCGAGCGCTTTATTGCTCCCATCGATGCCATCCAGAAGCTGATTCGCAGCCTTGGCAATGGAAACGGTCCCGATCTACTCCTTTTCTGCATTGACAAACCGACGGCAGCTTTCAAAAGAAACTATTGTTTGTTTTACAAGGTTATATGCGGGGGCGACGTCTCGTTGGCCCTCGCCATCACGAAGCTTGAAGATGGTTACGACGCAGATGAATGGTGGAGTCGGCACGGTGACACGATTCGGCAATATGGCATCGACCGCTCTAGGTGCATTGCTCTCGGACGCGAGAAAGGACATTCGGGGTCCAGCGCAGAGCGGTTAAGAGACTCCCTTCTGGCGTTCTTGATCGCACGCACCGATCGACCGAGAAACAAGATAGCCCCGCTACGCTCCTTGGTCGGTTCGGTGACTGCATTTTTGCGTTCTAAATTTTCGACGCCGGAGAGGATCCTGATGAATGAATGCGAACTGGAAGAGCGAACCGCTCGAGAACTCCTCAACCGGATGGCTTCCTCCCCGAGGACGTCTTACGATGTCGGGGCGCAAACGTGACTCCATCCTTGGTATGTTGACGTCATTGCTTGCATTTCCATTCCCTTGAATAATATCACCCCTTGGCAGTTACACAAATGCGTTTGATCTCAAGAGCCTTTGGTTGATTTTCTTGACTTGGATCGGTGGCATTGCGTGTCGATGTCTGCGTCAGAAGTCCTCCTTTTTCGCATCAGCAGTTCGTTCACACTGAGGTTTTGGTATGACTGTTGCAGCCCCACGCCGCCTTTGGAATGCGGACATCTACCACTAGTATAACGGTTCCTGAATTATCGCCTGACATGTAACGCTAGACCAGACTGTTCATTGGACATAATACATACAGAGCAGAGCTCTAGTCTTCATTCATGGTGCATGCCGTAAGGTCTGAATTACTTGCCCGGTGACCACGGTTGACGCACTGATGGCGGTGCAACTAAAGCCTGCAGTGTGCGACATCCGGCGTAGTGGGGACATCATTTCGAACCGAACGATGTCCATTTTCCACGATGCTGGTCTGCCTCATGTCCGCGTGTAAACCACGACGCTGGGACGCCGCACCCCATCAATCAGGGTTCGTATCCTATTGCTGTGCATCACATACGGACCCGCCAATTCCAACTAGAACGATTGCAATTTGTCAGTGTTTGAGTGGTGGAGTCGCTGTGCACGGTGACATCTCGAGTATGCTACCGCAGAGGTTAAGTTTTATACTTGCAACTATATATATCGAGCACCGTTATCCGCGATAGGAACGCAACCACTGGCACGTTTCCAGCCTCCCGGAGGCCTCATGTCGACCCTCTCTCTAACCACGCGATTCAATTAATTACCGAGGATCACCTGGGCTAGTCGAGGCATACAGCAGGCTTGCTATTACCCTATATCCAAGACACAAATACCGCCCGTAGTCTTCGTTCTCTCCACTCGACCTATCACCGATTTTGTCCCCGCATCCTACCTTTCTCCCTTCCGCCACTTCGTTTGCCTCGGCCGATTCTACCATCTAACCCCCACTCTTCTCCACTGTGACCTCCTTCGACATCAGCGGTATGTGTGTCCACCCTGAGAGGTAGTCGATCGCGTCCGATCTGAATGCCCCACAGACTATTCATGAGTTCTTCGTTGAACATCATCCTATTCGGGGAGACGGGCGTCGGCAAGAGCTCAGTGATCAATCTGATTGCTGGGCGAGAAATCGCAAAAACCTCTCCGGACGTCCAGGGATGCACCATGTCATTCCAACCATTCACCTTCGTCGTCAGCGGTCGCACCTTCCACATCTGGGACACCGTCGGTCTCGAAGAGCCAGAGATGGGCAACAATGGGTACCTCCCTGCGATCGAGCAGGCTTGCGAGCTGATCCACCAGCTCTCCAACCGCGGCGGTGTGGATCTGCTACTGTTCGCCATTCGCGGGAACCGCGTCACCGCGACTACGCAGAGCAACTATAGGTTATTCTACGAGGTCCTCTGCAGGTCCTCAGTCCCGATCGCCCTCGTGATCACACATCTCGAGCGGGAACCCGACATGGAGGGATGGTGGACGAGAAACGTGGAGAGTCTGGAGAAGTACGGTATCAAGGCTGCAAGTCACGCTTGCGTCACCGGGTTGCCGACCCACAGCAAATATCGCGAGTCGAAACAGAACATCGGCAGGTTGTTAGCGGGACACACCAGCGATGGGAGGTTCTGCATGCCGCCAGAAAGTTGGCTGGTCGAGTTTTTGCGCAAGTTCGGGTTGTTTGCTCCTTTGAAGAAAGAGTCCAAGCGCAAGGATATTTTGAAGGTCTTGACGAAGCGTTGCAAGCTGGCTCCAGAGATAGCAGACGAACTTGCTGCCAAACTAGAAGGGGGGATTTAGGTTTGACGGTGCCAGGTATAAGGTTCATATTTTGTTACGATCCACTCTCACGAACGCTGGCCATGTAGAGTTTCAGAGTCGTTCATGCACACATGTATCTTTCGTTCAAGCATGTAGAATAGTTCATTACGATAACATGACTGCTGTCCTTGCGATAGCCTGAGAGTGGCGTATCGTATAACAGAACTTTGACATTCAAGAAAGATTCTCATCGTCCTGGCGTAGTACTGACGTGCACCGACCGCCTTGCCAAGTTACGTGTGGACATTGTGCAATGCGATCTTGAATGTAGCTGTGTGGTTGAATTTTCGACACCAAAAGAATGCGAGCCTTCTTCATGCACTCCTCCCGAATGTCGAACGCGAGGCGTGATTCAGCGCGGTGCTTGAAGCATGGATGCGCTACGAGCTCAGTGGAAGCCCGCTCGTTTCCCGTCCCATCGCTTCTCTAAATGAGCGCGTGAGCCATAGACTCCTTTTGCAGATTTCTTGTTCCGGATCGCCTAGGACTTGACTTTTCTCCAGTGGGCGCAACGACGGACCTGGAACACGGCATTGGAAGGTCATGGGATCCGTCGTTTGACTCGTCTCAGTAGTCCGTCCGGCTAGGCGGAACTCCATTTGCACCTGGCTTGGCATTCCGAAACGGAGATCGATCGTATCTTTATTTCGACCCAGGAAGTTTAGTTGGTCAAATTGTTTCGGTGGCCCGAATCCTGCTCGGTGAGCGCATGAAGCCTATTGATGGAAGGCCGAAAACTTGAACTCAACAGCCTAGTGGCCGAGACGCATGTATCGTTGAGTCCTCGGTCAAAATACTGTTCATGCTGGTGGTTGACTCCCTTGGCCGACTGGTTGTCGGCGACGGACAGTTTCAAGATGATACGGAACTTACCGAGACCTGTTGAACATCGCGGTGACGGGACAGTTGCTGGTACTAATTCTAAGTACATTTCCAATCGAACTTTCAGACTTTCAAGCCGTCTAAGGATTACTACTACAGGGTATTATAAAGATCAGTCATACGGTATGTCAAAAACACGGCGCGTGGATGGATGCCTATTGCCACTCTACGAGGATGGACATCGGCGCTAAGCAAGTAAGTGGGCTAGTCGCCTTGCGGTTTCTCCGTCCATGTTACAGCGCCTGACCAATGTGCGGATCATCCGCTCTCCCTTCGGCGGATTCTTGCCGTGCAGGAAGCTTCCCAGACCTGTCAGTATCCTTGCAAACCATGACTCTGCTTGCATCGAGAACTTGCGTCTGTCGTTCAGCTGCGACACGAGAAGGTTGCACAACGCCTCTTTTGACTCGGGGTACTTATCATCTTCCTCGACCCCGGTGACGCAAGCGTGTCTGACACTGTGGATGCCATATATCTTGATGAACTCCACGTTCCTCCCCCACCAGTCTTCCATTCTCGCTTCCCTCTCCAAGTGTGTGACGATCAAGGCGATAGGAACCTCTTTGTTACACAGGACTTCGTGGAAAAGCCGGTAATTGCCCTGCGTCGTTGCCGTGATCCTGCTGCCCCGTATACAGAAGAGCAATAGATCAACCCCTCCTGCGTTGCTCAGCTCTCGAATGAGCGCATGGGCTTTTTCGATCGCAGTGAGATACCCATTGACCGTCATCGTGGGTTCCTCAAGACCGGCGGTATCCCAGATTCTGACGTCGGTATCATTGACACGTAGGTTGTATCTCGTGGATTTTAAGGTACCAGGTTCGAAATCAGAGGAGACTTTGGCGAGTGGCTCTCCTGCAAGGAGATTGATGACGGAGCTTTTCCCGACGCCTGCTTCCCCGAAGAGAATAACATTGAAGCCTGACACAGTATGCCGCGTAATCTATAAGTCTGTCGTGCAGACCGAGCGGACGTGCTCACCATTACATGGGGACATCCTAGCTGGACGACTTGTGTATTCGTGAGAGACCTGAGTAAACGGCGAACTTGGTTTGGTGGTAGGGGGTTGTGTGGACGAGGAAGTGGATTATGCCTCGAGGAAAGCTGTGTGCGACTGGGGCATGCTGTGTTCACGAATCAAAGCGTTCAAGTTCATGAATGAGAGACTTGATCTGGACCGATTCAACGTGGAGTTGCGGGCGCACAGCATCGCAGTACGTAGCTTATCAAAGGGCAGCAATAGCGTCATCCGCAACAATCACACGACGCATTTGCAGCTCTTTGACAAAACGTTTCGCGACGGGCGGTGCAGGCACCGAGTACGCAGATTGATCCACTCGTTTTTTTTTGGCATGCAAAAGCCTTTCGATGCGTGGTGGTGGACCCCGGTGATCGGACACGCGTCAGCCAGCCGCTTGACTCTGAATCCGAATTAAGATTAAAATTACAGATGTAGGTACCCCTTGAAGCTATTAACTGTTTGGTGCTAGTGCTAGGTCGGTATGTTCAACAATCAACATATGTAGTGAACATGTAGACGACCGACCTGCCGAAATACCGAGGAACAGATAGTGCTGCATTCATCAATGTCGTTACGTTCATTATTACTTGACGCGAACGGTTAAATGACACAGCTCCATATCTCCACCCACGTTTGACGTAGGATTTGGTTCTTTTCCCACAGGGGACCCATTCTCAGGTGCACTGATAATCGATGAGACGTCAACTCGGTTTCAGATAGGGAATACATGTAATCAAGAGCTGAGGCATGTCGTCAACGAGAGGACAGGTCCCCTGAGGGGCGACGGAGGCTACAGATAGGCTATGGGAGCTGAAATTATGGCAGGCGTTGGTTTTACCCCTTACAGACGAGTATAAACCAGCAAAGGGCGTTCCTTGTGCGTGCTGGCGGCGGTAGATCATTGCATCGCCCTGACGGAACGGTGCGCTTTTTGCGTGGATCCCGGCCATCGTCTGACTAGGTTTCGGCACATCCTAATTCGGAGAACGTAGGCCTGGGAGCGCTGCACGTATTATTGTTTCTCGGGAACTTTATCCGAGATCGGGCTAGCCAAAACAGTCGAGCAAGCCTATTGCAGGGCGTGATACGGGGAAGCGAGATATTTGTTAGCAAAGAACTGCCAAGGAAGGCATGCGCGGCGGTCGGGCATGCCGACGCAGCAGACTAAGGCACGTCGTCGTTCAAGTTGGCTACGCACAGGATCCGAACGTGCGACTGCGCGGGAATGACCAGCCGCTGGGGGGATATGCCGACACTGAATGCAGTTGCCGAGATGAGCCAGAAGAGCGAGAGGGGGAAAGAGGGAAACATGCATGGTACACGTGTTGATTTTCCCCATTGGACGGGTGATCCGACATGGCCACCGAGATAGAAAACATGAGGCTTGTCATAGCGCAGTCTGCGTGTAATGTGCGTGATTGAGGAGACCCGCTGATGCTTATGCAGCCATAATTCGCTTTGTCGGAATTCCAGCCATTCTAACTAGTAACTTGTGATCTAGCACAGCACAGCCACATATCAAGCTCAAAAGGCAAGCACGCTGCTGTCTCAGTTTCGCACGCCTTTTTGACAAGGGCCATCCCGGTTCCTCCCTCTCATCTCCTCCCCGACGACGACGACGACGACCCTCAACGACGATCCTCACGACACACAGCACTCTCTCGGCGCCGTCCACAATGACGACGCGTCGCGCCCTCCTCCTTAGCGTCGCCGCAGCATCTCTCCCAGCTGTCGGTACATCTCCACTTGCATCCGCCATTTTCGGCCTGCGGGTCTCATCTCCCGCTGTCGTGTTCCTAACCACCTTATCTCTGCTTCCATCGAAACACCTCTCCCCTCCTTCCCCTTCACCGATCACCTCCGTTGTCGTCCAGTCGCGCGTCCCAAGAAAAACCCTTATCCTGTCTCTTCTCTCTCTCGCCTCCCTCTCCTTCCTCGTCGATGGGCTTGCTTATGTAGCATATGCTATCCTCAACGGTGTATGGAAATCTGGCACAGGTGTTGAATTGGCAGCACTCCTGGGCGTTATCGCCTATGCGGCCCTCGCGGCCCTCGGGGCTTACAAGGACGTGAATAACATTGAGATCTGGTCTCGCAATTCCGTCAAAGCTGCAATTTTCCTTGCTTTAGCGCTTGATATTGCTCAGCTAGTTCTCCTTGCCATCATTGTCAAACGTGGTGAGTGCATGTATGCATTTGCCACTGCCGAATGCTAACAAACCTCAGATCCGAGGCATATTTGCGACACCGCCAAGCTCTCAGTGTGCATCCCAGAGACTATCCACTTCATCACTCCCCTCCTCCGTGCCTTCTTCCTTCTTCCCCTCTTCTTTACTCTCTTTTTCCCGCGCGTTGTCTATATTTCTGCCGGCTCGCAACCAGAAGCCGCAGAGGTTGAAAGTGCGCCCCTTGTTGGTCAATCGGGAGACGTACTTTCCCAGGAGGACAGTAACGAGCCAACTTCAGGGGGAGAGACTAGCAAATATGGTACCTTTGCGCAAGCACAGCCCGAACCGTTTACTGCAAGCATCCACCCCGAGGTGAGCAAACATTTATCTAGTATCGTATGTCTGCGCATTGAAATCTGTTGTCAAGGACGACTCATCATTGACCGTCTTGGGGCGATTGAGCCCGTATGTCCTACCTGCCAAGGGTCTCATCGTGAGCTTGAATTCTCTGATCTCTTCTAATCTGACGGACCGTCCATCAGTCGCTTATTGCATTGTCTCATATTTTGACTCGAGTTATCACCCCTCTTCTTCCGCTTTCCCTCGGTGCGGCCGTCAGCGTATTCTTCTCCTCGCCATCCGCTCCGATCCCAACCCCCTTTGGCGCATCTCCGTACACGTACATCTTCATCTTCGTTTTGTCGCTGTTCTTTGTCTCTGCAGGCGGTATCCCGAACCTCACCAAGGCTCTTACTTCTCGCCTAGGCGCAGGTGCTGACGATGCTCTCTCATCTGACTACAGTGACCATGTACTCGGTCTCTCTCTTGGCTCCAAGGTTGTGGAGGATCCGCATGTTGCAGGTGATGGTGCGATCTCACAGGTCCTGCATGCTGGTTTGGATATCTCGGCTGCAATCGACGACGATTTGATTGGCGCGGTTGTGCTTGGTCTACTCTTTGGTTGGGAGTTTGGTCTCGCTGTCTTGGTCGCCCTGAGCATATATGGTATGTCACTCGGTATTCATTGACCTGGACATTATCTTATGCGGTCCTATAGGATATATCGTCTGCCTTACTTCTCGCTCCTCTGCTAAGAGTTCTATTTCTACATTTGTGCAAGCTCTTCTTGCCTCTGGTGCACTTTTGTTGGGTAGCTTGTACATCGCCAAAGGGGTTACAGAAGGCATCTGGAGTGCTGGTGCTTGGGTCGCTTGGGTGTGGTACTGGGGTGTCCTCTTCCTTCCTCTCACTTGGACTCCTTCATTGCGAGTCGCTATGAGAGATGTGGAGTCCATCTTCAAAGTGCTCGACAGACCCGCGGGAGTTGTTTACGGAAAGGGCTCCATCGATGGAGCTGGTGGTATCGAAGTCAAGTTTGGTATGTAACTTGGTTTCCTAGCGATTCCTTGCGCTAATGTACGAACATAGACAATGTGTCTCTTACATATCCTTATACAACTGAGCAAGGACCGGTACCTACCCTCACTGGTGTTGCGTTCGTTCTTCCAGCTTCTTCCGTCACCGCCATTGTCAGTGCTCCCGGTTCTGCGAAGTCCAGCGTCTTGAAGGCTCTTTATCGTCTCTATGACGTCGACTCTGGTTCCATCTACCTCAATGATGTGCCCCTCCATTCCCTTTCGCGCGCCTCGCTTCGCTCTCTTGTCGCTGCTATTCCTGATGTCTCTTCTGATGGTCGCACGAAAGCTGTTTCCCATGCTTTATCCAAGGATGCCAAGGTCGTCCTCGTGGAAGGTCCTTTGGAGCGTGCGTTAGTTGGTGGTAGGACCATAGTTTGGGACGTTGGCGCGAGGGGGCTTGATGGAATTGATACTGTAGATCAGTGAGTGGACGAACATCTATCTGTGTTGGAGCAGTGTCTTACATGCCCCGACAGAATTCTGGTTTTGAAAGATGGACAGCTCGTTGAATCAGGACCCTTCAAAGAACTTGTGCAAGCAGATGGTCCGTTCGCATCGCTGTGGGCTGATCATATTGGCGCCGGTGCCCCCCTTCCGGGTTCATCTTCTATAGCGGCATCTGGCGCTGCGGAAGGATGTGAAGTTCCGACCAACAATGTTCAACCAACGGATGGCGAGGGTTCTGCTGCAGAGGCGTTTATTTCGGAGTCACCACGTGCCACCTCTGTGCGGGCCCCCACAGCTTCAATCCGTGCGCCATCGATCAAGCCCACTGCGAGCATCAAGGCAGACGGCGTTGCGCCAACCGTGCCGACCAAAGACATTGCGGCTCCCTTCGTTTTCCGTTCTCCAACAACAGAACCAGAACAGATGTCATCTTCAGCGCCAGCACCTGTAGCGTTCCCTAAGACTGATGACTCGCGGTCTATTGACAGCGGTTCGCAGGCTCATGTCCGTCTCCCCACGTCAATTACGTTTGATACGAATACCACACCCCCGCGAGTGTCTACGCCGGATCCCACTAGCGGCTCTTCTCCCCCCCGCGACACCGAAGGCAAAAGAAAACGGATTTCGTCGCAGAATTTCCAACGGTTGGCTAGACGAATTTCACTCTCGACACCCAAAAAAGGAGCGGGCATTCAAGGGATCCCGGGTATCGCTGGCATCGCTGGTGTACTGAGGCGAGAGTCAAGCTTCAAGACCCCCGACAAGGGTAGTGGGGAGAGCAGTGCGAGGCAAAGTTCTGACATTCCTGCTGGAACTGCCAGCGCCCCTGAAACTGCGCGGAACTCGGGGGAAATGTTCACGGAACGGCCCGAGAAGGACAAAGAACGCGAGGAGAAGAAGCGCAAGAGGAAGAGTTTCATGGAGGTGGTTGGCGCCAGATGGGGAGACAGCAGCAGTGCTGTGGGGACACCGCCGACAACGGAGACCGAGCCACAAGGTCGTAGTGCGGGCGAGGCCTGAAGAAGGCGACGATAAAGTAAATGTTTTCTTTCTCTGTGATCTTAATTCTGCATCTTCCCTTTCTCATTTCTATCTAATTTTCTCGCCTCAAGTCCCTTGCTCTTTTTCCTTGCTCACGTATCGACTGATTCTGTCCTGCTCACATTGAAATCATCATATTGTGGATCTCCATCCTTCAGTCAAGCATCTCCAATGGTTTATCTCATCCATCTCTCCGTTTCCTTACCTCGAGTAACCTGTCATGAATAGTAGTTGTTTTACAGTCAATATCCTGATACTCGATGTAGTTAGTTCACGACCGTTTACGCCTCGACGATGATGACCTTTATTGGGTGGGACGGAGATGAAGGCAGCTCGGTCTAAAACGGGTTAATCTCTTTGCGGTGTGACCAGAATGGTTGTCCCTCTCAAATCGAGTCAAACGTGGTTGGACCATTTGAAATAATCAGTCGTCATCTGCCACTGGCACGATGGCGAGTTCTCAAGAGGCCTAGTTCTGCCAGTAGTATCCCTCTTCATCACTGACGCTCTGGTCATGTCACACATGTGCGGCAGGGCCAGTTATTTTTCCCCACGGAGGTAGCGTGATCGCCGGCTCAAAAAGGCAACGAGTCTAGATCTTGGCAACCATTTAGAGTTCAGACCGGAGTTTAAAGTTCGAGGGGCAAGAATTATAAAGAGGGGTATCTTCGAACCCTCAATTTCATTCGGTCTCTCTCTCGCACGTCCACGTCCCTTTGCGTTCAGTGTTTTCGTGTCTCGGTTACGTTCCGTCTCCTGTACGACAATTTCAAGCCAAGTCTGTTGTATTACGAGTCGTCTGCATCACTCTTCTCTCAATCGCATCATCATGACCTCCAAAATCTATGTTGGGTCAGTCTGCCTTCGCATTAAGCACATTTGACTCGAGCTTCCTCTGTCTTTGGCGGAGAGGAGCGAAACTGATTTATTGGCTTTGTTCCTGCTCTCGTGTCTGTAGAAATTTGAGTTGGAATACAACCGATGACGCTTTGCGGCAAGTCAGTACTGATTTAGCAAAATGGCCCCTTGCTATGTTATCTTGTTTGTCTCTGAACGAGTGTTTCTTACGCCTCTCTACTTTGCATGGCTCTGTTCTCGCTGCTGTTGCTCCGCGTTTACTCGTCAACCATGTCGAAAAAATTAGGCTTTTTCACCTTTTGGACAAGTGCTCGATGTGCGCGTTGCTTTCTATCTCATCGTCAGAAAGCTTATTGAATCGCTGTGATCTGTTGTCCGCTCATGACGGCTTCTGCTGGATCCAGAGTATTGTTATGCGCGATCGTGACACTGGCCGTTCTCGCGGCTTTGGATTTGTCACCTATGGGTCCCAAGACGAAGCCACTGCTGCTATAGCAGCGCTTAACGAGCAAGAGCTTGACGGTAGGAGGGTCAAGGTAAACTTGGCTAACGCGCGTGGCAGTGGTGGCAGTGGTGGTGGCGGTGGCGGCTTTGGCGCTCCCGCTGGTGGCTTTGGTGGAGGCTATGGCGGTCAGTTTCGATCTCGCTGGCATTCTCTTTGTGTACTTACTTTATAACTAGGCGGCGCCTATCCTGCCGGCGGACAGGGTTATGCTCCAGCTGGCGGATACGGCGGAGGCTTCGGTGGTCAAGGTATGCCGCCGCGGTTCAGCACTACGTGTCACATTCTAATTCTAACGATCCACAGGTGCTCCTGCCTATGGTGGCTACGGAGGCGCCCCACAGGGGTACCAGGGTGGATATGGGGGCTACCAACAGCAGCCAGGCGGAGGGGGATACTACTAAATCCAGTAGGTAAATCCTTTATCTACATCAATGGTA
>JBBPOD010000883.1:0-13275 GCA_038091255.1 Tylopilus intermedius | reverse complement strand
TTCACCATCAGAATACATGACTAATTCAGAAAAATATCAACTATTTTATGAAATTTTCAGTATTCTTCAAAAATATCCAGTATTTCGGTAAATTATCCATGGGGGGTTTTTCCTGATGCAGGCGCGGGAGTGGCGAGCAGCCTGTCCTGGAGGCCCGATGTCAATTAAAACGAATGTACATGCTATAGACTACTGAAATCAGTGTTTTGACTACCAGTACAGAAGCCTCAAGGGACGGGAGGACAGAGCATTCACTTATATGAGATATGAGATATTCTGAAATCGGGAAAAGGGTAGACCTAGCAAATACAATTATGACAAAGACATACACGAGCGAAGTTGCACGACTTGCAAGGCACGACAGCGGACTCCATTTCAACTTCTCGTGTACCAATATCAAGCAACTTAGCATAGCTGAGTCGATGCAGGCTATCAAACAGAATGCACCATCGTCGTCTTGTCGTCGTCAGGACAAGGGAAGGAGAGCTTGAAGGAGACCCCGACACTCGGCCCGGATCGTCGGCAAAGCCACAATATTATAATTTGTATGTCGTGATCCATTCCGAAATGGCAGGACAATACAAGTTCGTTCCTCGGCCTCAATGGACTGAGTGAGTCACTATGCGACCTACCTTCTTAAATAGGGTGTATGTAATCAAGCGAGCTCGTGTCTCTCAGCTGCTATGATAGGTGAACTACCGCTTGAGCTTTCACTACAGGTTGTTCTGATTTCTGGAACATGTGCAAGATCATTGTTTCTGCTGACACAAATAGGCTGCCACCATTCACTCTCAACAGGATTGATGAGATGGCGTTTAGTCATCCATGCTTTCAGGCACTCCAGTATGCGGGTGCGTCGCAGCGACCCTCAGTGGGCAATGTACTGAAAATGCCCCAAGTTGGACCGGTTGGAGAATTTGTTTGCGTGATTTCAACAAGTTCATCATCGGACAACACGACGACGGCGACCGTTTTCGCATCGCCATCCACCTCGTGACGGGACACGAACTTTGTTGACAAGTTGTGCCAGCCTGGAGGGATAAAGTTCAGCTGAGTTTGAATTACAAAAAATGCCAAATACACACATCCAATACGTATTAGGATGTCACCCTCTTTCAAACTTGCGACGCTGTGGCGGCTGTGCCACAGTTGGCGACCTAAGCGAGTGCGCTCCTTCAAGTTATTTCCGCGCCCCCCTTCGTAGGTCGTCCTCCCTGCAGCGCTCGTCCTCGCCCGTTTCAAGCCGCCCTTGGGCTGAGGCCATGTCCTACGTCCCCAAGTCATGGACCTTCCCTCCTCCATGGACTTGTCAAGTCCAGTCTGCCGCGCACCTGACGCCAAGTCATGCGCCCGCCCTTGCCAAGGCTGCCGTGCATCCAATGTGCCCTCCCTCCGCCCCTCGCTGATGTGGCGCTCATGTCGAGCCCACTGTGCACCTGATCATTGGGCCCGGTCATGCGCTCTCCCTTGCCGATGCTGCCGTGCACCTAATGGCACAGCCTTGTACTACCCTTCCTCCTTCCTCTTACCTGCCGGGTGTGCCGCTTCGCTGCATTGCGTCGTCGGTCACTCCTATATTCTGGGGTGATCGCAGCTCACGCCCTACCGGCAAGTCAGTCCCCGTCCCGGGCCGGAGAGCGCGGAGCGCCCTTGCCTATCCACTCTATGTTATCTCCCTTCTCCTCTCTCAGGCGGACAGAGATCGACTCTCAAGTCCTCACCCACTTTACTCGCCGACGGCCGTCGCCTCGTGCCCCCTCTCCCACTGCGCGGCGCCACGAGGGATGCCAACGACGACGATGCGTGCGACGTGCCACACGTCACCACCACCACCTGTTTCCTCCGCCACTCAACGAAGGCGAGGGCGAGGGCTTGGTGACTACGATGATGACAAGCATACCACGCGCCGCGTACCACCACCAGTAACGAGGCGCGCGACATACCCCATGCAAGTACCACCAGCCATTCTATGCCATAACAAGGACGATGGCAAGGACATGGCGGCAGCGACGACGACGGGGCATGTTGACGGTGGCAGGGTGTACGATACGCCTCATGTGACCACCCCGCACAATGATGACAACGAGCAGCACGGTAGCACGGCACCATACGGCGACGACGACAACGCGTGCAGCGTGCCACGCACCCTATGCGATGATCTACGCACCATCACACCCCGGACATGGTGAAGAGGACGACACAACGACGAAGGCACCACGCAACGAGAAGGATTATGACGCGGATGACATGACGCGGAAAAGGACAACGACGGTGTAACGACGGATGAGGATGGTGCGGTAACTCGATGAGGACAGGGACTTGACAGTGACGGGATGCCGTCAACGACACTACAACGACGACGTGTGGGCTATTGCACCCTCGACTGAGTGAGGAGGATGCTGCCGAGGACGTGTCACTGGCCATAACATGTTTCAACTTTGTATTGGTTGTAAGTTATTAATGACTATGTTGCACCAGTGTTGGGCTGCCGTGGGTATTAGTAGGGCTCGAGCTACAGTCTTATGGTGGTTTGGCTTGATTATGAAAAGTAAACCCATGATAGAATGTAATTGTTTTGTAGTTCAAGCTAACCAAACTGTAGTAACACTAGGTCAAGAAAGCAACTGATAAGCATGGTAATCACAATACTTGTTCACATAGTATGCAGAAAATGCAAGAAGAGAATCAGTATACTGGAAGCCTCTAGGAATCATTGTACTGCCATAAACTGGAATCAAATGAGCAGGACGTAAGATACTATCCACAGAAATAACAGAGACTAAACGATTTCCCTCATCATCAAACTCTGGCTCTACCATCCACATACCAGTCTTGGAACATGGATGATTGCCAACAATATCAAACCACCGCACTAGAGCACAAGAATAATGGATGCTCAAATGAGTGAATGAAAAGAATGAAAGAACCTGAGCAATATACAATCCATGAATGCCTGGTAGACTGGAGTCCTTTTCAATAAAAACACAATCAAACCTTGGGGCTTTGGTATTTCTCCATGATGGTGAAGCATAAATATGCTGTCTATGCAATCCTTTCACACCACAGAGATCACTTGGTGCATAGAATGTGGCAGTAGCTGAGGAATAAGAATATCCTCGTGTGATGATTGGAGGATACTGGTCAGGATGAATTGAGTCACTGGAATCTGAGTGCTGCTCTTCATATATGAAACATGCCACAAGATGTGGTAGTGCTGGACAATGGATACGCTGACCCATGCTTTCAAATGTTTGCAATCGTCGGGGATCTAGATATTTTAGCAAATAGACTTGAAGAAAGGATTAGGATTAGAATGAACTTACTTGGCACTTTAGCTAGTTCAACCCATGCCTCTGGGAATGCATCTTCCTCAGCTAGCTCAGCTTCATTTACAAAGCTATCATCTCGAAACTCTGGCTCATCATATTGTTCAAGTTCATCATCTTCCACTGGCAGAACATTGGGCTGCTGGTCTGAGTCATTGCCAATAGGTTCTGTTGTAGTGGACTGAAGCAATCCTGTTTAAACAAAAATGAATATCTGTAGTTATTTTGACACAGAAATACAAAATTGCTAGTACCTTGTGCAACATGAACATTTCGAAAAGACATAAGATTATCCAGTCGTTGGTTGATAAGCAGAATTTGATACATAGGATTATTGCGATTTGATCGTCGATAAGGCTTTTTGACTGCAGTAATATGCTTTGATTCAGTGATTGAGGAACATAGTCCATTGGGAGCACCAAAGAGCTGAATAAGTTCTTCATAATGTTGTAGTGCATGAATACGAGGAATGGATATTCCCAAAGGATGGATTCCACAGGTTTGAAAGATTGAACGATGAGTTTCGAACCGATGTAATGCATTTTGTAGTGCACGAATATCCTGTTCATTAAAAGCATGTTGACGAACAAGATAACAAAAATCCAAAAAGCAGCTATTGCTTGTACCATCTGGGTTGGCAAATAGTCTGCAATTGCTGGAAGATATACCTAGAAATGACAATACATAATGTAATCTTAAATAAATAGAAAAGAAGATTTTAAATCACATACTTTCATCAAGGCCTTAGAATCATTTCCAGTCCATTGTTTAAAGCCACGTCCTTGTGGAAAGCGCCTTAGACCAGGGAAAGATGGTACAGCTGCAATTCTATTTAAATTAGATTAAAAAATACATAAAACTATATGATAAAGTTGAAATATCTTACCAACGATCAATATCAGCCATAATAGCCTTACTGTTTGGATAGGTTTGTCGTATATATGCTTCTACCCATTCAACCAAGTGATCCTTAAAAGTGCCCTTGATGATTTGATGAAGGATATCAGGAGCTATGAGCTCATGAATATTGGCTCTTGGAAACATAGCAGTAAAGGGCTATAGTATAATTAGTTGCACTGGATATAATATTAGTAAAAGAATACTCCCCAGAATGGCATCAACAATGCCATATTTTGTCCACATTTCAGTGGAACTAAGATATTGCATAACTAGTCTTGTGTGATCATGATTTCGAGGAATTGCCTGTGACTCATCCAAGTTTCTTCGATTGGCAAGACATCTTTAATATACACTTAAATTTTCAGCATTGATTCTAAACATTAGTACTTACTTGGGACACCATCCTTGAACAATGCAAGATAAAAGCACTTGCTCTGGATAGTCAGCAATATATGGCCCAAGACCATAAATCACTCTTCTGTGATGTCCATCAGCACACAAGGTAACTTCTGGTTTTGTCATAGCATCTTTAAGAGGAGCTAAGGCTACCTCCAAGGATGCATGAAACAGTTGTCGTCGAAAATGGCGAAAATCTTCATCATTTTGAAATTCTCGATCAGCTATTTTTGATTCCTTTACTTTTAGCAACATAATAAAAAGATATAGAAAACTTACTTTTAGGAATGGCCAGGAATCCTAATAGACTGACAGCTGATCCATGACCACGTCTTGCACTGTTATGAATATTGCCAGTTGTGATGTAGAGTGGCCAATACTCAACATTCCCAGTGGCAACTGAGACTGTGGTTTTATCACTCCCAAGAATGATAGGGACAAACATGGCCCCATGGTTGTTTTGATCTTGGGCAAGAGTATTCTTATTTTTAATTAGTAGTGTACACAACTAATAGAACTCAAAGTAACTTACACACTGTTCCCAAGCCCAATTTCCTGTCATGAAATCAGACCATATACGATTCCCATGGTCATCAAATATTTGACGTGGACAATAGTCCATAGAGTTTTTGAACTCTGAGCAAGAGAGCTGCTGTTGAACAAGCAACTTTGCATCACGAACCACTAGTTGATATGTGGATTGCTTCCAAGCAGCAGGATTCTGATCTTGAAGATCTTCTCCATGATAAGTGAAAGAAAATGACTGCCAAGATTGAGAGTTGTCAATTTGGTCAATTTTTTGATAGAGGTCTTGGGCTGAGGCAAAGGGTGGAGAATCTTCTTTGTTGAGCTTAGCCCAAAGTTGCATAAGCTCATCTACTTGAGCAGCTGGCATTTCATTTCTATGAAATAGGAATTCTGCAAGCTGGAATTGTGCTTTGCTAGTGAAGGGATGCCATGGGTCTGAGTCTTCTTTGTGCTGAGTGTGCTCTGGAAGATTTGAAACTCCTATAATCATTCTCTTTAGCATCACTAACATTACAAATCCTTATATTGCAACTGCCACCAACCTGGATGATCTAAAGAGGAAGAAGTTATTATTTCCATTAGCATCACAACAAACCTCCATACTGTACAAATGTCACTAACCTGGAAGACTTGAAGAAGCTAAATCATTCCCATTAGCATCACAATATCATATATCATATAATGTTACTGACTTGAATGACTTGAAGAGGAAGAACTTGAAGCATCCTCTGGCAAATTCATCCCATCAGCATTACAAAAAACCCCTATAATATCACTAACTTGCAAGACTTGAAGAGGAAGATACTCCATCTGGTAGTAAATTATTCCCATTGGCATCACAGCAAACCCCTATAAATGAAAATGTTACTTGGTATACTTTTGAAGTTTTGAACTTACCATTCAAGACTGGGTGGGGTATATAGCAGTGGCCATGTTGTGGTCCAGCACTATCTTGCTCATGTTGAACATGGGGTGAAGACTGGCGACCTTGAGCCTGGGCTTGTAATGGATCATGCAGGGTTCTCTTGTGCTCAATGAACCTTGACCAAGATACAAAACCTTTTTTGCAAGGTAGTCCAATTGGGTTTGTACAGAAATATTTGCGAGGCCTGAATTCTGAAGCCATTCCAGTGGTAGGACTAGTGTCGTGAGGTTTGCCAATTAGTATGGCATAATGACGACACTGTTACTCAATTTATTATGTACTCACATTGTAAATTTTAAGCGATTTGGTCTCGCGGTCTCGCGGTCTCGCAGTACTTCCAGTTGGGTGGCACTTTCCTAACTTGTACGTGGAACTTCGACTGACAAGGCCACGTTACGTCGTTAGATGGTTGCCACACGCATAAAGAACAGAGATGCCCACCCAGGTTTAGTAGACCTGGTAGCTGCCGATCAACAGCACGCGCCTCTGGCCCGGGGGTCACCAGGAAAATCAACCCAACACAAAAAAACGGACAAAACCTTCGAAATTGAGGCTTTCGAGAGGCAACTACAGATAGCGCAAGCAGAACGGAGCGCAATGGCTCGAAAACCGCCAGGGCCTGAGGTAGCTAAACAACCACACGCAATGTTGACAGGAAGCCGACCGGTCAGCTCAGCAGCGAATAGCCAAGTAGAAGGTACGGGACGCTGTGGACGGATGTTATGAGTGCTGACGGCCCAGTGAGATAGGTCGTACACTTCGTACGGACGACGTAGGCACCACCAGAAGTGCGGGGGCTGCACAAGTTGGCAACGATTCAGAATCTGGTTTCAGAGCGGTGCGCGCAGTCATGTACACCAACAGTCACGCGGTGCAAACAGCGGCTGTGCACAAAGAGAGATGTGAGGTATCACGGGCAGCAAGAAACGAAGCGACGCACGCAGCGGGGAACGAGGCAGTCAGCAACCGGGCTGCGCAGGGCATCACGATCGAGCACGGCGAGGGCGAGGGCGAGGAAAGGGACAGAGCAGGAAACGACGATGCTGCAAGGGACCAGGCGGGTAAGAATATATGCAAATCGAAAGCCAACAACACGCAACCGATTGAGTTCTGTCGAGACACAGACACAGATGGCAAGGACCAGTCACAAGGGCGAGGAGGTCGACGGGCCCAGAAACGACGGGTTGTGGACGAAGAAGACACAGAAGATGAGCAAGCGGAGGGGAAGAGGAAAGTGTCGAAGCGATGGAGAAGTGGTGAAGACGAGTCGGAGGGCGCTAACGATAAGAACCTGGTGAGCCGCTCATTAGCAGTTCGATTACAGTTAATTATGGCCCACTGACTTGAACAATTGAAGGGTGAGCAGATGGTCGGTGGCACGGAAACTGGGAGTAAGGAAGAGCGAGATGCGATGCGAGCGAAAAGACAGGGTATGAGGGAGCTGGGTATCGGAGAGAGCAGGAAGAGAAAGGTGTCCGAAAAAGGAAAGTCACCCGAGAGGTGGGTCAAGCCGTCCTCCCATCTCCCATGTCACTGACCACTTGTCGCCGATGCGCCTAACCCCCGCCGTCTCCCACAGAGCCAATAAGAAGAAGACGCCAAAGGATTTGGTTGTCGATACCAATGAGCGCCGACCGTCGGGATTCCTGCCAAACTGGCGGAACGACCAACTTCGCAATGCGTCTGCTGATGGCAAGACAGTCGACGATTCGGGTCCAAAAGGTACGGTGTCCATTCTATTATCCGATTTCGCGCAAACATTCATTCAACCTTCAGAAAAACGTTCTGGTGCTACGGTATCGCAACAAGGTAAATAAAGTCGGGTCCACCGCCACTCATGATTTGCTTGAGTGACGCTCCCTCTAGGTTATGCATCTACGATTTACGGCGGCCTACTCGATGATGAAGATCAAGACCTTATGCCACCTCCATCCCAACGCAGAGGGAGATCAGTTGTGCGACGTTCCGACAGTCCGCAGCAAAGTATGTCAAGTTACACCAAGGCACTCGGCACGTTTACGCCGACCGAAGATGACACGGGCGCAGATTCTGAGTACGAGTGGGGGCCGTTCGACGATTTAACGGAAAAGAACAACGGCAGCCTTTCAAGTGAAAATGTCCATCAACGTGAAAGCATCGCCAGCGCGAAAGCCCCTCAGAAGGTAACGTCGTTCTGACACCTTCAGTTCATATATTAACCTTCGTACTAGCGGCCGTTCGGTAAAATGACCCTCTCAGCTTTGATGACGAAGAACACCAGGTCGTGCGATCCCAGTGAAGATGATACGCTGTCGACTGCTCGCAAGCCTATTTCTAAGTCAAGTGCGGTAAGTCATTCCACTGTGAGCTGCCTTCCCTGTTCCTCAGACATCTTCCAACTCTATATCTCTCCCGTGCTCGCTTATCAAGCCACCGCAGTCGTACGATAATGGCGGCGAGGGCCACGACGAAACTAGCACCTCTAGAGAGTCAGCCAGTAACGTAAGTCGCCCGCCAGCCAAGCTTGAAGCCCGGCGCAATGGACTGCCCCATGTTAACCACGTTCATTCAGACACGTAATATTGCATCTGCCCTCCCTAAGTCAAAGAAGCCCCAGTCCCAGAGTTACGGTGACAGGAACCACGAAGATACCACTGCCCCAATGCGACCCGTCAGTAGTGTAAGTGCCCCCGCCCGCAAGCCGGCCTCGGTGACCGGCACAACAAGCTCTACGACTGGTGCGACAAACCTTCCACGTGTAAGTTCCGACTACTGTGTCAATCTCAATACTGACCATGCACTATCTAGGCTCGCCCACTTCCGTCAGAGAAAGTAGTGTCACGCAGGGATGACATCTCCGATGTTGCGGGTCCAAGTAAGGCTGTGCTTGGTACGAACTCCGCTGAGAATGCAACAAGGAATTCGCCTAGACCCTCCAATGTAAGCATGCGCATCATTTGTCACTTCAATATTACTCATATACTCTAGAACTCCATTACCGTGTCCTCGCGACCAATAATACTGACCAAGATCATGAAAAAGGTCAGTCAGCCTAGCCACGACACTACTTCCGTTTCGGAAGGTGAGGAAGAAGACGCGCCGGACATGCAAGTTACCCGTCGATCTAAGAGGGGGTACCTCACCGAAGATTTACCGGGGTTCCCTGAAACAATGAGGCCTTTCTGCAGTTACGTGATCCCTCGCTGGTTTGTATATGTCGCTAGCCTCGAGGACCCATGGGATCTGGTCCATCCTTCACACGTTGAAGTCGCTCAAGCACTCTGGGACAAGCATGTTCGGGTGGAACACACTGTTGCCTTGAAAGACGAACCCGTCTTTGCACTGGTAAGGGAGAGACCAAACATCGCATTGATGATACTAACCTTTTAAAGCTTAAACAGAGAGCTTCGGAGTGGCGCTCAGAAATAGCCAAAAAAGCCGTTCTTGCTGTTCAGCATTTTTTCTCTCAATACAAGGAGGTAGCAACTGAAAAAGGGCGAGCAGCCTATGTTGCATGGGCAGTTCCGAAGAACAAATATATTCCCAAGCAAAAGGGTAAGAAGAGCGTTATCCCGCCTGTTGTTCTTCCATATATGTGGGAGTCGGTAATAGAGGATGGAGGCGAGCTGGTAAGTCAACTTCTTTTGTGGAGTATCAATGTTGATGCGTTTCGAAAGGAGAAAAAGGGCGCATTCCGTCACCCGTGCATTATCGAAACCTTCGCGTTCTACACCGAGACTGTTGCTCAAGTTCGAAAGGAAGTGCGAGCAGGCAGGTACCCCATCGGTGCCCTGGCTTTGTGCACCGCAGCAGTGAGTGTTGATCGTAATGTATCCCATCCTTCTAAATGATCTTCTAGGTCGAGCGAGCTTTCAGGTTTTGGGAGACCGGAAAGTTTGCTCCCCCCACCAAGCGGACGGCTCGGAAGTTCTCCAAGAGGAACTGGGGATTTGTAACCGGGGAACTTGTCAGTGCAACTAGTCATTTGACAGATAAGCAGTGGCAGAAAATCAGAGGTTCGGCTGATGAATACTTGCAAAACACACTGGACGAAACCGAGCAAGCTGTCTGCGAAAGACTTGGTATTAGAACTGGAAGGGCATTGTGCGTCGAAGAGGACTCTGACTAGCATTAATTTGATCCGTTGTTACCTCTGCTTGTGAATCAACCATCCTATAGTATGTGCACACGAGTTGTGGGAGTCGTCCGAGTTCGACGCGGGAGTAGCCTGAGCACTGTGCAGGTGTCATATTGTTTCCCGATATAGCTGCTTGGTCAACAAAGCATTTTGTCATACCGTCGCCTCACCTGTCTCTGCTCACCGTTCATCTTTGAGTCAGTACACAGTCGAACAACCTCACTGAGCAGCACCGCTCTTCCTGACGTCGTGTAGGTCCGTCGTCAACGATGTAGACAGTGTAGCAAAGTCGCAAGTCGACAGCGATTCCCGGGACGCATCACATACGAATATATGGACCTCCCAAGCAAGACGGAGCGTCTCTGGTTCGCCCATCTCCTCGAATCCGAGGTTGCCAATGCCGTTCCCTCTATTCTTCCAGAGCGACAGCGAAGAACGCACCAACTCCTTGCCCGTTACGAGGATGTTTTTACAAGCCAAGTTTCCCAACCTGAAGCGGTACGGCCTAGAGGGTGGTGAATCCATGCAGCCGCAGCACGAGGTGCGTATTTCGAGTGGCGCTCTCCTTTTGCGTTGCTCATTTCTCCTTGGACATTAGCTGACACGACTCATATCATTCTGGCCATGCCCCATCGCGACGGTTCAACCTACTCACTGGCCTTCTGGAATACGACCCTGCTGCACAAGATTAAAGGCGGCGCGGAAGCGTGCATCGACGGCGAGGCAACTTCAGGGGATGTACTCAGTCACTTAGGTGAGTGTGTGCGCTCCATATCGTGTTTCGGAGCCAAGAATTTGCATACAGCCGCCTCTCCCATGTTGAACTACGATGGAAAGCAAATCAAGGTATCCATCCTGCCAAATCCATCACATTTGGGTATGTGCGTTGCGTTTCTACTCACTCGCCTGCTGGTATATTGAGTGCTTAATTATAATCTCTGCTCCCCAGAAGCCGTGACAAAATATAGGTATTGCTGTATCGGGCTAGACTCGAGCGGGATGAACTGCCTGGCCCCAATTGCGTGGACCGTCTTCGACTTACGGCATCCGCTTTTCTTGTGTCTTTTTTAGCCGTGTTGAATTGAGACCCTCCAAGGACTTCTGGGTTGTGTAAAAGCGCATCGAATTTCCGGAAATCAACGTCAACGATTCATGGTGTTGTCACTATCCACAAGTCCGCACCTTTTTAAAGGGAACTGGCTGGACGGCAATCCGATCGCGTCAACGATAATATCTCTCTCTCTCCCTCCCCCTACCATGTCCCGTCGCCCCTCCTCCTCCGTACCTCGTACCACATCGTCCGCTGCTGCTCCTTATCTCCGACGCACGCCCGGACAGCCCAAGTCTACTCGACAGCAGTTTTCAGTGCGCGGTGCATGCCGCACGAGGAGGTTAGCCCTCATATCCCCTTCACCGTGGACGCGCGCTCAGGACAGCGTGTCAGGGTGCGCTACGATCTCAAAGAGTTTATCCCCCAACGGCCGACGGCATACAGCAACCCCCGTGCTCTAACTGCAGAGAGCGCAACATTAGATGTGTGTAAGACGCATGCGTTGTCCCCAAGTTCTTCTCTCACCCCTTTACAGGGACGAATTCGCACAGGTCAAAGCTGTCAAGCTACCCAGACATGGGAGACGCCTTCAACAAGTCAAGTAAGTCCTCGTGCCCTGGTACCTGTACGCTTGGTGGAGCATAATCTAATTTTGCAGAGCTTGCTATGGAAAGGTCTAAGGTGACGGATGAGGTTGTAGACGTGGCGTCTGTCTCAAGAACCCGCGTCTGACACGTTTTCTGTGGCGACCGCTATCAGTGGCCACAGTTGCATTCCACAAATGCAATTCCCATTCCTCACATCTTCCTTCTTCTGCAGGTTTTGTGTCCAATGTGAGTTTTTTTGTTGTCCCCTGCGATTCATGGTCGCTGAACTCGCATAGGCCCAATGATCGAATCGGGTGAATTTGCCGCCAGATATATCGCCCATCTGGAGGGAACTGCTTCTCTTAATATCGAAGGAAACATACTCTCGATGGTGTTGGTAACCTGGGCCGCGTCCCTCGGTGTCGACGAGTTTGGTGGCGAAGACACTCAAGACGGTGCATCAGAGAGTCACGGCAACCCCCACTTTTCCATTGATGGCGATCATCTTTCCAATTCGAAACGACGTGCGAGACTGCTCCGCACAGAAGCTATGGCTAGGGAATTACTCACCCTTGTGGACCTCCACGGACTACTGCGTTGTCCGTCTTGGGATGACGTCAGAGTTCTCTTGCTCCTGCTTCCATTGACTTGTGGTTAGTCTAGTCGTCGTTTTATGCTGATTGGTTGTTCACCGCACGCAATAGGTATTCAGACTCCCATAGAACAACAAGTCAGTCCTCCCCGAATTACTTCCTTCATGGCCCGCTGACCCTCCCCTAGGCGATCTATGAAGCAGCCTTGTCTCAGGCTCGCCTCTTGTGCAACCTCAACGACGCTCCAACTGTGGTCAAGGACAATACTGTGACATACTTATCCGCGTGCGGATATTCTTGTCTGCCCACATACTCGAAGGCATCACTACTGCACTGGATGGCGGACATCTCGTACTGTATGGTGTCATCACCCTGTTCTTTGTGTTGCTTCTCAAGCTGCTCTTCCAGGGACGATGACGACCTCGCTTCTTTCCAGAGCACCCTTCCTCATCCCTACTGTGCATCAGCGACCCATAGTGTCACTGTGCCAACGGATCCCCCTCGCTCTTCACCAACGTCCACTCCGACTCTCACTCCAACCTTCCCCTTTGTCACCCCTCTAGAATCCAACGATCCACGAGCTGCTTTGGCTTACATGGTCGTGACTCAATACCTTTCGCTGGCTTTGGCTGTTTCCCAAGCGTCCCGCGCCATTCATGCTATATTGACAGGCCCTCGTGCCCGCCAACGTATTGAATCCAACTCCGCCATTCGCAAGGAAGCCGTCGTTGAAATCTGGGACGAGCTCGAGCGTTGTTGGGACAACTTCGAAACACTGCGTCGCAACCCCTCGGGCGTTGGCGCTGCTGGGGGTGGCCTTATCCGAGGTGAAGACGTCGAGCAATTCGCCAG
>JBBPOD010000882.1:0-13288 GCA_038091255.1 Tylopilus intermedius | reverse complement strand
GGAATAAGTATAGTAGGTTTACCTAGTACTTATTGACTTATTTCTGAAGTAACGACAGCGCGCAGACGCTTCATGCAAGAGATGGTAGTCGAAAATGAGAGGGTCGGGTCGTAACCGAGACATTCAGGGGGGCCCGTGGTCAATATGTACAGCACCCACACGATGTTGTACCCGCGGGAGTGCACGGCACCCGCTCTGTCAAAAACGTGGAGGCGTAGTAGTTGGTTTGCGATTGAGAGTGCGATGACGAAGCGGCGGCCAGGCTGCGTGATGAATATTGCATAGGCTAATTTGGTGAGCTGGAATCGCAGATGAGGGGAATAGTCGTTGGAAGTGAGTTCAAGGAAGGAGGCAAGATTCCGCCATGAGAAGCCGGAGAATGCTTCATCGTATTCATCTGGTTGCAGGAGAGAGATGTCGGGTTTCAATTGTAAGTTGGTGTCTTCAACACACTGTAACTTAGTGGAGGATTCTGCTGACCAGCGGCGTCACATTTGTTCCAGGCGCGCTGTGCGTCCTCTTGTCCGACTTGACAGGCCAGCGTCCGAGTCTGTAGGTTGTGAGTTGGAGGAATATGTACGAATATAAGCCATGATGTGGTTGAGCCATGCCACCACTTTTTGCTCCTCCGACCCGGCTTTCGGTAGGTACGTGCCATCCTGAGTCTCTGTCACGACGGACCCCTTGACACCATGGTACTTCCTCATGACTGTGAGGCCCTGGCACCTCTGCTTGGTGGGGACAATGTGGCCTCTCTGTTTAGGACCGGGCTCTTTGAAGTTGGATGTGGGTTTACGGAGGATATGAGGGAGGTGTGCTGGATCCCAGGACTTGGATGCGGTGTGGTAAAGTGGACGATCGTCTTGGATTATGGTCGATGGGTCTGGGGCTGTTGTCTGATGGGGTGGAAGACTCTCATAGGGGTATAGTATGTAGTGGTGCTTTGGATTTTTTGAGTTTGGTTCCACGATTGTAGTGTCTTCCAATTCGTTTGTGAGGTCCTGCTTGAGTGGCACTGCACTGTAGATTCTAGCCGAAGTAGGAACTGACGCGGTTTTCAGCCGATAAGGTGTTAAAGATAGGGAGGTAACCGCATTACGAGGAGGCGGAGTGCGAGGACGCATTTGCACTGAACACGAAAAGAGAGGGAGGGGAAGTTGTTTATTCCACTGGTTGCTCGACAGTGACTCGACACATGCTACTGAGTACGCAACTCCGCGGCTCTGCACAACAAAAGAACAGCCCATTTACATGCGGTATAACTAAGTACTGTTCCCCATGAGAGAGTAAAAAAAATGTTTGTTCCAATACTTATTCAACCAAAAGTCCGTGGATAGCTCGTAGCTTGTGTGCGGATTGAGGTGCGGATTTGCTGTCTTCCTAAAGCAGGGTATGAGATGGGCAGGCGAACGAATTTGAGATAAGGGAATCATGTCCCCAATGCGTGATCCATCTCTTCTCGTGGCGCGTTTCAGGAGGTGCAGGCCGGAGGCAGGATCGGGTGTAGGTGAATGGTTGAAACGTTGAACATACACTAGAAAGTCCGTGTCATGCAGGCAAAAAACAAGACGGAGCTGGACAACTAGATGGCCTAGAAGTTTCCGGTCAGCAAACTTGAAGATTAGCCAGACTAATTAAACAAAATACCAACGAACCTGTGAGTCCACTGGCTGGCCAGTCGCTGTCCGCAGCCTGACTAGCAACTGCAAAGTCGTAGCAGCCTGAAGGGAGCTTCAGTGAGGGGGGTGCGATGAGTAGGGTCTGCAGTGGTTCTACAGATCCGGGGTGCGAAGCATTCCAAGTCCTCTGCTGGACCTGAATTTTCATCCAGACGTGCAGCTTATCCGGGAGGACAGCAAGCGATGCACTGGTCTGCCGTTGTCCAGAGACATCGTGCGGTTCACCGTTTGAACAGCGATGAAAGTACCTCGAGATAGCATCATGGAGATCTGGGAGCCCAAAAAGCGCTGAAGCTTCTGAAATGGTCGTCCGTAGAGAGGGCTTGAGGACGAGATGGATCGCCGTGGTAGATGAGGTAAACGTCCTTAGCGGTTTTGGAACATTAGGCCGTGGATCATGAGCGAGCATGAAAGCGGCTTAGAAATAGTTGGTTACTGTGCGAGTCGGGGAATAGTAGTGCATAAAGTTTCGTGTTTCTCCGTCTGGCTCGTGGTCTTCGTCGTCCATGTTGTACTCATCTTCATCTTCCTCGCTACTAGTATCCGCTGCAAGTGCAGACCCAATCCACGTGGCAAGGTCAAACCGAAAGCACCTGTCCATGCGGTCAAGGTGCCGAGCAATCTGGGAGTAATAGTCTTGATTGTTGCCAGCACGCACTGGATTCTTGACCTCGGTAACGTGTGCGTGTTCCGTCACGTCAGCGCTCCACTGCATGACAGTGCCCGAATCTCGGATTGAAGGTATGACATGTTGCAAGATTTCTAGTTTGGGAATATAGAAATTGTCGGAGCGGGCACCTGTGGCAAGGATGGAATCCTTGTTCTCGTGGAATGCTTGTAGTGTAGCTTCCAATTTCTGTAATGTCTGTTCGCTGAAAGACGGTAACTGAGCGATGTATCGAAAGTCCATCAGTGCGCGAATAGCACTGAGGAACCGCGGAGGAACGGCACCAGCAATGATGCCGACGATGTAGCGCTGCATCGATCGGTGGTCGCGACCTGTAACCTGTTTTAACTTGGATACGCCTTCGTTGAATCCGCGGTATCCAACCAACGTCCGCAGTAGAGAGAAACAGTAGTCGATCTCCTCGTCGCCGACAACGATGATGCACCAAACTAAATTGTGATCGAAGAAGAGCCGGTGGAACTGATGGAGGGTCTCCAGCTTCAAGAATCTCGCTGGATCTGACAGAGGCCACTTGATCCAGAAAGGTTCGTCGACACCATTGAGACCGAAGAACTTTACGAGTTTAAGGAATTGGATATAGTCGTAGGGATTGCTTTTCGAGCATATTGTGCGAATCTTGCTCAGCATCCTAGCGGCAGTGTGAGGGGGGTGGCGAATACCATCGCCAAATTGTTTGTGGGAGGCGGTAGAAATTGGGGATGACTTGGGGCTTGTGCATGCGACGAGGCATTGCTCAGGCATGTCGGCGATGTATCCAACGAGTGGAGTATAGCAGTAGCGCAAATTGCCCACTGGATCACTCATCATGATACCAATGGACGCTGCGACCTTCAACGGATGTAGGACAAGGTCTAAAGACTTGTGGAACAGCCTGTCAGATAAAAGGCTACGAACTCGAGATTTCAGGTGGATGAATGACAGAACCGGTAAAAGTGTGAGGAGGAGATGGGCATGTAGCGAGCCCTTGCTGCGAATGTCCGAGTTGATGTTGGCAAGACTGATCAATAATGGATGGGCCACGTGGTTGCCAGACATGATGGATATGTTGGTCTTGTTGGAGGATAAAGTGATACCTAATAGTGTAGCACCAGGTGGTAAGTGGCTCTACGATGCGGGACCTTAGCAAATTAAACAGAAAAGTTCGTTTGTGCCTACCTGTAGCTCCCATGCGTGATCTCCGGACATCCATTCATCGTAGACACGGACCACTCAAGCGGCTGTTGACCAAACCTTGCAGGGAACAAAGGATATGTGGCGTTCGAAGACCAGGTGACTGAGCAGCGACTGTACACACTCGATCGGGTCCCGGTAGTATAGGGTGACAGCACGTTTGGTCGGCACCGGTGGGCGGATCGAAAGAGATTTCCACAGTGGGCCCGATGGTAACATCTCTGCACGTAGACGTAGTTGTCTCGCAGACCAGAACGAGATTGCGAGAGTTTTTATCTGGCCAATGGAAATTGCACGTCAGATGACAGGAGGCAAGCAACAGCGAACACTGACCAGATCCAGTTTCAAAAAGGTGTCGATGCCTGCCATGCTCAAACCCGAGCGCAGGAGCCACGATCCAAGTTGCCAATCTTCACGCGAGGCGAACGGATAGAATAGGTTGTCTGCATGCAACGAGGCATACTTGTCAGAAAAGAAAGCATCCATGAATGTCTTGCCTCCAGGAAAAGATTCCGACGCGCCCGGATAATATTCAACGCTTGAGGGGTCCGGGTCAAGGACTGTGTCAGATCGTTGATCGGGGGAAGCAAACCTGTCTTGGATTTGAAAGTTGAACGTGTCGAGAGGTGTGTCGGGTAAAATCCCGGGAGGTACAGCACGGGGTTGTTGGGGCAACTGACTCTGTTCCTGGATGGGGAGACTTGAGAAATGGACTTGCGAGTTGAGACGACCACAACCGCTTGAGGGTTGGTTCATGTGCTGCAGTACGTTTGTTTCGCTTGCCGCAGTCAGGGCAAAAGGAGACTTTCTGAGCACGCCGAAGCCTCTTCTTCACTTTTGGCATAAAGCTAAGTCGATGGTCGAACAAGTATAACGAGTACCGCCAGCAAGTTCTGCGTCACACTTACACCGCGTTTCGCATCATGCGTTCCCAGTCTCCTCTTGGTCCCAAGCAGGAGTTCATTGAACCTGTGTTAGAAGCTAGCACACATTATACCTCCATTTGTCTCACAGTAAGTCGGATTCAGTTTGTTACTAGGGATTGATAATATCAGGAACATTCTGAGACCACAATTCTAGGAATTGACACAGCCGAATTCTTTCGAAGAAATCCCTGTTCCACGCAATCCATCCGAAGCTCAGTTGTTGTTAGCAACAGCACGAGTGGACTACAGCATTCGTGTTACACAAAAAGATCTTGCAGATCAGCTCGTTCAGCGTGACTTGTTATGACTTCAATACAACCGACTGCAAGTCGAACGAGCACGCCACAATGTTTCTGAGGCGGAATATCATGTCGGGCGTGTACATTTGGTGATGAGAAGGTGAGGGTACTACGCCGTGTCCTTGAATTCCGACTCTCTGCATCATCCACGCCATGCAGACTATGAGGTGAGTTTACTACCTCTTCAGTTATTCCGAGTCATTCACCATGACGCCTGGAAGTAGTCCGCTCATGCGTTGCATGCCGTTCGACTCGGAGTCCCATCACACAATGACACGTGCTAAATGTGCTAAGAGTATGTGTATTCTCCTACTACTACAACTCGACCCTGAGTTCTGTTCACCATAGCCTGTTGTTGTACCGTTACCTGCTATGTGTAGTGCTTTTGCGTTCAATGTCCCATATATACATCTAGGTACTACTTGTTGTTGAATTCTAGTGAATCAGTCACAGATTGTCTGTCACGTCACGTTGTTAGGACTCCTCATATTCAAGCTATTCATTATTCTAGCATTTTGCAGAGATTCTTTGCATCTCAGTCATACCATGGAATCCACTCTCCTCAGCACCCCTCGTGTGCAGCCCCACCCTCGTGGATACCCCCCTCACTACGACTCGTTGCTCTCCAACCTCGAGCCATGTCTCCCAGCCTGATCATTCCCGCGTATGTACCTCATTTCCTTTTTGGTTAACCTTGCAGTCCTTCGTCATCGAGTAGTCCCACACCGGCACCCCCCAACAATCGCACGATCCTACACCCCGCCCAACAACAGGTATCTCTCCCCGCCATCTAGTATCTGCAACCTCACACTTCTGGCAGACGTAGCCATGGCAGTGGTACTCACCTCCCTTCGTCGGTGCACCACGTGTTCCTTCAAATTCAACCCCATCGCTCCTCATGTCACTCGCTCGGCAGCCAAGCTTCACAGGCGAAGATCTCGCAATGAGGAATTGGTGAAGACGACAACGGTTCCTGCTGGCTATAACCACTGGAAACACTACTGATGACCGTTGTGAGAAGATCCGCCGCTGTCACATTGACTCTGAGCAAAGGCGTCGCGATGAACTTCGCAATGGCTACTGCCAACTTAAGGATGCCCCCCAACCAGCCAAGCAAGGTCTCCCTCCTCAACTGCGCACCATCCACGCCAAGTACCTCGAGAAGATCACTCAACAACTCCAGAGGAGGTTCCAATGGGCCGAGAACGAGGTGGAACGACTTCGCTCGTAAGTGTACCCCACTTTCATATTCATCCAAAGATTGGATTAGTGAGATACAGGACGACTGACGCAAGACCACAGCTTATGCCTCTCCATCCACGCGTACACGCTTGGATCACACACAGCTACCAGAAACCGGCCATCGACCAGGCAAGTTCACTCCAACCTCCACTTGACCTGCTAACAACGCCACCAGGAATGGCTCTCGGACTGTTCAGACCGGCTCTCGTCCGAGCTCTGCCTCGATCCGACCAAGGACTTTGACAAGTTCATCCAGCACGTCGAGATGCAGCTCCTCCAGTCCAACCTCGTCGACTTGACAGTCCCCGGATCTGGAATCGACTGGCATCATCTCTGTTGCCAGCCAGTTCAATGGGTTTGAACTGAGCGACGTGGTTTACACGACGAGCAAGAGTGGAGAGGAAGTGAGGGTGATCGACCGTGTGTGTTGCAACCACGATGACGACAGACCCTCGCCTTGTCCGTCCTTCACCCACCTCGTGATGCAGCGATGACGACACTGCGCCATCGCCCTCACCGTGCCCTCACCCTCACACCTGTGCTCACCCACCTCGCAACAATGTGACAATGACGACGCGCGCTCGTGCTCTCCTCGTCCTCGCCCACCTTGTAACGCGACGACAACGACGATACACGCTCGCCTTTCCCAGTCCCTCACTCACCTTGCGATGCAGTGACGAGGACATCCGACGCAACAACGCAACGACAATGACGTGCCCTCAGGCTCTCCCTCTCCCCCATTCGCCTACAAACATGAATGCAAGTGGTCACGGTTGCACCCTTCTGACGCGCACGCGTACTCGCCTAAACTCAACCAGTGATCCCGAGTCTACCGTCGCAGCTTACTTCCTTGCATGTCATCTGTAGTAATTATACCTTTCAACCATTCAGATAGATCTTTTTACTGTGGAAATGACCCCGAAGTGCCAGTGTGATTGAGACTGTAATGCGACTCGTGTGACTTTGTTACCTCATTGAGTAGGCTACCAAAACTTGAGTTGCCTGTGAAAAAATGGCTGGCTTTCCTGTGTCACTGTGTGTCCTACAAAACCTATTGAAGTAAATAGAATCTAAATTTGATGATTCTGTATAGCCTGCCTAGATTGCCCATGTTTGTGTAGCCTTCACAGGTCTGTGCACAGCAACTAATCCTAGGAAGTTTGTGTCTCAAAAAGGTCAGTTTGCTGATGTGATTGGCGTAGGTGAACATGAACGTGGAGTTGTAAATGTTCATCACAGCTTCTGGACCAATACAGACAGGATAGGCAAGGCAGGGAGATTCAAGTGGTTGGAAGAAATGTTGTTTGACATGAACAGGAAGAGAATGATGATAGTAGTAACCAGGTTTATTGTCGTCGAAATCAGGTATGAATTCAGGAAGCAGTTCATAGATATTGAGAGTGGGGAAGATGGCATAAAAGGGAGAGTTGAAGAGCCAAGTTAAATATTGGTTATGACCAGCATAGTGACCCCAGAAAGGATCATTCTCGTCCAGGGTATCCACTGGGATCATCAGCTGAGTCCGAGTTCCATTCAGGATAAAAGTTGCCTGGGAAAAAGGGTTCGGGCAATCCTGGGAAAAGGGGTCCTCCTTCAAAGACTTTCCACTGATGGGAACCGAGCAAAATTGAGTGGGGAAGGCCATATTGAATTTGACGAAGATAGAGTAGTCCTGGTATTAGACAAGGTAATGGAGAAGACGACAAGTCAGAGTCAACAATGGTAGGAAATGAGGAAGTAGGAGGAAGTGTGGGTGAAGGAGAGTGAGTAATGGGAGGAGAATATCTGATAGGGATTTCTGCATGTCCTATAGATCCTTCTAGTCCAGCAATAGATTCATTAGGAAAAAGGTACCTGTAACAATCTTCGGGATCATCAATGATATGATAGGGATCGACGAAGAAGGGGAAGGTAAATCTGCAATGGCAGATCTCACTGCTCTCACAGAGACAAAGGCAGCAGGAACATGGAGTTCAAAGGTAGCAAAGGTGACCTCAAATAAGACAAGTTGGGGTAACTCATCCTCGCAGTTGTGCAGCAGGGAAATGGAAGCGTTTAGAAGGTAAACTTTTATGAACCAGTGATAAGGCCTCTCGGTTTGTTACATGGCGTATAGCCTGCATAACCGAGGAAATAAGATCATCAGTTAAGCCTTCACCATGGTGACACAGATACCAAAGATAACCAAGAGCTGCTCTCAGCTCCTTGCATGTGACAGATGTAGACATCAGTAATGACGGGCTACTTGTCAAGGCAGGGCTCATAACCTAATGAAGTTTTATAACTCCGCTAGGCGCAGGTGCAACGAAGAGATGAGACATTGTCTCTGGGAATAAGTCCCAGTTTATATACCTCTACAGTGTGTTTGTATCTATTGTGATTACTGTAAGTAAAAGGAAATATTCTAGAACATGATCAAAGATCATGTGATAGGACTATTGTTATCGTCCAATAACCATGTGGACCTTATCTAGGATGTCATATGATAAGAGATAGCTGACTCATGTAATGAGTAAAAGGGATAGTATAATAAGATAAGAAAGATAAGAAGAGTCTAGACCTTTCTTCCAGAAATGGTAGCTTAGTAATAGAATTCCAGAAATAGAATACTACCATTTCAACATTGGCCAGGAATCTCTCACACTCTTGATGTTCCACAAGATGTGTCCAACAAAATCACCTTCAATTGGGCCACCCAGATGGACATGGAGGATTCAGGGATGGACATCGCAGGACCTTCTACGGCTCCCTTTGAAAGCTGTAACACACCATTCAGTTCACAGATTAAAGCCAAATCTGATAAATGCATTCCATAGTCATCAAACCACTCAACTAGGAAGGAAAAGTCAAAGCATAAACCCAAGAAGGACAAGGAAGTAGAGTCCTTCTATGGAGACCAATGGGGAAGAGCAGATAGAATGTGGAAACACTCATCTGTCTCTTTTGCTACAGAACCCGATGGTTTTATACCTGACTACAATGATTGGAATGATAATTATGAAGATGACCTCTACAACGAGGACTTCTCTTCTTTTGCTTATATGGTCAGATCTGAGATCACACAGAATGACTTCTACAGAAACCACTGGCTTGTTGACAATGGATATACAGATCATATAACTCCATACTTAGAAGATTTTTCAGACTTAGAAAACAAAAAACGATATGCCAAGGTTGCCAATGGAAAATCCATTGAGATATATGGTCCTAGAACCATCATTTTACAACAACCTTTTGCTGACGTTAAACCTACCCCTATTATTTTAACAGGATGTTGGTACTCTCCTGAAGCTGCACATCGCCTGCTTTCTACCAACAGACTTACAAAAGAAGGTTACAAGATTACCATTGATAAACAAACCAAGATTTGGAACAAGCAAGGACACTTAGTAATCCGGGCATCTCTAGCAATATTCTTCACTGGTTTTGGTCCTCTCTGATCACTCCAGAAATGTCGCATATCAACTCCTTGCAGGAACAGGATTCATATGTATAAGCTATGGCATCAACACCTTGGTCATTGTTCCACCAATGCCTTACAACACGCTCAGGCTCACACTTCTGGCCTACCTCAAATTTTTGCCCCACCTTCTTGCCTCCCTTGTAAAGGCTGTGCTCTTGGGAAGATGTATGAATGCCCCTTCCCTGCTGCTGCTTTGCATTCTTCTCATGTTCTTGGCCTTGTTCACTCTAACCTAGTCAAGATGCCATGTGAATCCCGGATTCATACCCAGTACATCCTTACTTTCACTGACGATTGCTCTGCCTTCGCTCTCCTCACTTTTATTCACACCAAGGCTGAAGTCTACATTCACTTCAACAGTCTGAACAGTCTCTTGCCTCTCTCTGTTTGGATCAAGGAGGAGAATATATGTCTAATGACTTTCAAGCATTCCTCATGTCTCGAGGTACTCAGCATCAAAAGACTGTACCTCACACACCGCAACAAAATGGTCGTGCAGAACAGTTCAATTGAACCATCTTGGAGAAAGCAAAAGCACTTCGACAGCATTCATGTCTTTCAGAATCCTTCTGGCAAGATGCTGTTGAAATGGCACTACATATCTATAATTGCCAACCAATGCATTGTCATGATTGGAAGACTCCCATTGAAATCTTCTCTGGGAAGAATCCTGATGTCTCATATTTCAAGATTTTTGGAAGCAAAGCATACATCTTTATACCAAAAGACCAAAGAGCAAACAAACTAGCCCCTAAAGCTGAGGAAATGACCTTCATAGGTTATGAAAGAGGAACAAAGGGATGGAAATTCTGGTCACAAAGATGTCATAGAGTTTTCATATTATCTTTACTTTTCCGCATTGTTCCAAAGAACAGCTCGACAGACAGCCCCCTATTCCTTTACCAGAAATACCTGAAGAAGAAAAAGAAGATGAACAACAAGATGCACCTGACGATGAAAACAGAAGAAGAGAACATCCGGATGTAGAAATACAACTCAATATACCATACTGGCAAGGAAATCCACCATACATTCCACCTGGTGATGATGGTTTGCAACAGCCACCACCACCTCATGATCCTTCACCTCCACAACCTTTTCAAAGAGCAAGATCACATTCAGCTCTCCCACCTTCCCGATCATCACAACAACAACCGGAAAATAGAAACCTTCCAGTTCAAAGATCACAAAGAGATCCTAAACCAAGGATTTTGCCAGAAAATACTTATGGTGATAAAACACCAGTGGAAATAGAGAAAGATTTACAGAATCAGGAACAGAGAGCTTTGGAAACACCAAACACTCCTACAAATGAAACAGAAGATCTAGGACAAATGTACTCATCATCCCGGATTCGCCATCACATGTCTGCTGCTGCCATTGCTGTTGGCACACCAGTACAATACAAAGATGTACTCAAACTCCCACCTAATGAACAAAAGGAATGAAGAACATCAATGGACAAAGAAATATACATGGAACAACCAGAAGGCTTCAAAGTAAAGGGGATGGAGAATAAGGTCTGCTGATTGAAGAAAGCCATATATGGACTAAAACAAGCAGTGCTACAATGGAATAAAGCGCTTCATCAATCCCTCCTTGAACAAGGATTTCAAAGATCGCATCTTGATCCTGGTGTTTACATCAAGTTTATAGGGAAGGAATTGATTCTTTTTGTTGTCTATGTTGATGATGCTCTTTTTATGAGTAGTAACAGAACACTTGTTCTCTCACACAAAAAGACATTCATGAAACGATGGGAATCAAGAGATCTTGGTTCTGCCACTGAATATCTTGGCATGCAAATCACCCGGAATCGCAAGAAACACATCCTGAGACTTGATCAGTGCAAATATGCTAAAAAAGTTATCAATCACTTCAACCTTCAAGACTGCCATTTTACACGGACACCACTTCCTTCGGGATACAATCCCAAACCAAACGATGGAAAAGAAGATCCTAAGTGTTGACAACACTATCAATCAGTCATTGGATCACTGCTATACATCATGCTTGGTACACATCCAGACATAGCCTTTGCTGTAATCAAGATGTTCCAATTCTCTGCTAACTCTAGTGAGGAGCATCTTAATCAAGCTCTCTATATTGTACACTACCTTTGTGGCACAAAGAATCTTTGTATCCAGTACAATGGGATAGCATCAGATACAGACCTGATTGCATACTCTGATACAGATTGGGCTGGCAATATTGAAACTCACAGATCCACAACTGGTTATGCTATCTTCTTGGCAAATGGTCTTGTCTCATGGTTATCAAGATGCCAGAAGCAGATCACCCTTTCATCTACAGAAGCAGAATTTGTTGGGATGACAGAGACTTCAAAACAAATCACCTGGATTCACGATCTCTTTCGAGAGTTCGGGTACAATATGTCTTGCCCTGTACTCCTCAATGGTAACAACCAAGGCACTATTTTTCTCACCTCCCACCCTGCTCAAGAAGGAAGAACAAAACATATAGATATCCCAGATCTCTATGTTCCGACAAATGATCAGCTTGCAGACATCTTCACCAAGAATGTCACATGGCAAAGGTTTGAAGAAAATCACAGAAAGATCAACCTTATCCCATTCACAAAATGAATAGTGAGGAGGAGTGTTGAAACGGTAGTATTCTATTTCTGGAATTCTATTACTAAGCTACCATTTCTAGAAGAAAGGTCTAGACTCTCTTATCTTCCTTATCTCATTATGCTATCCTTTTTACTCATTACATGAGTCAGCTATTAAGGTCCATATGGTTATTGGACGATAACAATAGTCCTATCACATGATCTTCAATCATGTTCTAAGAACATTTCCTTTTTTTACCTACAGTAATCACAATAAATACAAACACACTATAGAGGTATATAACTGTGACTTATTCCCAGAGACAATAAGTTGCTTTCATCTCTTGATTGCTACTTCCACTGTTCACTCCTCTCAGTCCCTCACCCTAGTGTAAGTCTCCTACACTAGTCTCATCCCTTCGTTGCACCTGCACCTAATGGAGTCATAGCACTTCATTAAGATGCACATGGTCTACTGTCCAATGCAGCGGGTCCAACAGGCGTTTTCCAGAGAGCATGTTTGAGGTTTGTTTCCAAGGAGAGCAAACAGGCTGGAAGGAATACAAAAAAGGGAACGACATAAACACAACAGTCAGGGAAAGTGGAGTGGTTAGAGTGGGTAGCAGGGCCAAAGGGGTGGGTGGAGGCAACAGATGAGGTCCTGTCCTGTAGATCAGTCTGATTGTACACAAGTGTTAGGAACTGGATAAAAAACACATGTAATAACCATCTTGTTTTTGGCTCTCCCTGGCCCATGCCAATTTCAAGTTTGGGAGCATGCCTCCCCTCACCTCCTTGGCCCTTGTGTTCTCAAGCTACTCACACCACTCTGACTCAGGGCCTGTCCAGGCATGTACTTCAAGCAGGCTTGTGATCATAAAAAAATACTGCATTGCCTTCAGCATTTGAACACAACAGATGGGCTTATAGTGGATGACCTTCCTCGTCCCCCCCAACACACCATGCAAAGCAATAAGCTGGAACATCATTCATGGATTTCTGTTTTGATAGAAATCTTGCACAAGCAAGAATACTTGTCTCATTGTGATTGTTCATGAAATTAATCTCTGCAAAACCTTCATCGATCTGGATCAGATGATGAGATGGAAAAGGCCATAATGGATCATGCCTGTGCAAAAGAGTTGTCATCCTTGTCATCCTCTGGATCCATGGCTAGTAAACCCAACCATTTGGGAATTCTACTTAGTAGTTGGGAGAGCCATCAACCTTGTTTGTGTTGTTCCAT
>JBBPOD010000881.1:0-13296 GCA_038091255.1 Tylopilus intermedius | reverse complement strand
AAGGGACGACAGTCAAGAAAGCGTGTTTTACCTGCGGGAGTGAGGAGCTTTTACTCGTCGATTCCCAAGCTATCGCTCGTGTGTTCTCACTCACCACTTTGCAATTCCGGTACGCACTTCCGATGTATTTGACTTTAATTACGCCCTTCACGAGTTTTTAGCCCGGCTTCGTTGGATCTTCTTCACGTTCCGATTGATGTGCACTCGTCTCCCGATGGCTCTTGCTTTTTGATTGTTACCTCCGACGGCACTTCCACCAGCATTGTTGCTTACCATTGGAGCACTTTTGGGTCTACCGATGGAGTCCCACTTCCTATCGTGGATTGGGCAGGCGATAGTAGTCTGGTCATCACGTCACTCGTTCGCAGAAGTGCTGTGTACCTTCTGAAGCTGGACCTCTCGTCTCACACTTGCAACTCTGTCGCACTTGATATCACCCGAAAAGTTACCGAGTTCATGTTCAGGGAGAAGGGGAGTCACAGCGCTTTTTCGAGGGGTGCCCATCTCACAGTGCACAACTGTCTCGTGGATTGTCACGCCGACATATGGACACGCTTTCCAGTTCTCCCCGCGGTCCAGCGCGCTACAATCTCATCGGGCGGTCGTCGCCGTCGCTCAATTCTCTTCGTCACTGATCGGGATCATGGTCGTTATCAGCCCCACTTTGCTGACATGATCGAGACATTCGAAAAGACAACGAAGAAACCAACTGGAGACAGGTTGAGCACGCTGCATATCTTTGCGACGACGTTCGACAGTTTTGCGGCAAACTTTTCTCCAGTTGCAGAGTGGCGTGATACATCTACTTTCAAGGTTGGAGAATGGGTCGTCGACATCCTCTGCCTGATCCCTATCCATCTGGCACTTGCCAGGGACAATCGGTTCATTCCGTTAAAGGACGGGGTATACTCCATTGAAGTCGAAAAATCGCTACTTGGTGCCGAGATCAATCGTATTGTCGATTCAATATCCTTTGGGTGGTACGAGTCCATATTCCAGTCTTACATGGCAGACAAGGTGCAACGTCCTATGTGCACGAATGACTCGAAAAACTGATGTTTTCGCAGCCCGTTCGAGTTGTATCCTCTATGGGAGAGCAATCCGTCGGGAAAAGCTTCACTCTCAATCATCTCATCGATACTTCGTTCGCTGGGTCGGCAATGCGAACTACAGAAGGAGTTTGGATGTCTGTAACCCCGACTGAAGACGCTCTGATCGTCGCACTCGATTTTGAAGGTGCGTTTCTGGCTGAATTTGTTCCCAGTCGCCCATACTCATAACACTCTCGCAGGCGTCCACAGTATAGAACGCTCGGCCCAGGAAGACGCGCTTCTTGTTCTCTTTAACACAGCCATCTCTAATTTAGTATGTTTTTACATCTATTGGCAAAGGAATGAAACCCTTGACACTAGTCTTAAGGTCCTTTTCCGCAATAACTTTGCTCTCAGTCGTGATATCACCGGGCTGTTCCAATCATTTCAGTCTAGTTCGACGGTCCTTGACCCCGTCGCGAACCCCGCACTTTTCCAATCCACTTTGGTAATCATAATCAAAGACGTTGTTGACTCGGACAAGGTAGAGATTGCACGCGAGTGAGTACCTTGAGGGATCTGCTCCTTCGTTGCGACTGAGATCCCCCCAGATTCTCGCTCAAGTTCCAGCAGATAGTCGAAGAAGAGCAAGATGCCAACTTCATTTCTCGTCTGCACGGCGGCAAGCTCAACATAATCCCCTGGTAAGATTCGATAGCCATGCCTTGCAATGCAACACAGCATGATGATGCCTATTTAATAGGCCTGTTATTGAGTCAAAGGAGTTTTACAAGCTGTTCCCAACACTGAAGAGGCGTCTTGATCTACAAGTAGTGACGCACAAGGCAGCAGGAGAATTTCTGCACTTGATGAAGACGTTGATGGCAAAACTCAAGGTACTGCTAGTTACCACTACCTCTAAGCTACCTGATTCTAATATTTTCTAGGCGAATGACTGGGGAGCACTTAGTCGTGCGTCTGATTCCTTTTCATTCTTTAGTTCCTGAGCTTCCTCCTCCCAGAAACTATGGCTTCGCACCGCGCCCAGCTACTGCTGACCCTCTTGCCCACCGCCCTAGCCTTCGGCATGCATGAGATGGAGCCCGAGATTGAGTTGCTGAAGGTAAGGTCCGAATTATTCACAAGCAAGAGATGATGAAAACGCGCGTTCCCTCTCAGAACCTAGACTCGGACGTGCCGATAGACTGTCCAGACACCGATGCGCGCTTCTTTGTTGCAGATGTCGAACATTCTGAAATCGTGAGCTGCGAAGAAGTACTAGATGCGCTAGTCACCGAATGGGACGAGTATGGCACCCGCCAGCTTGTTCCTGATACTCAGTGGGCGGAGGGGCTCGCTCAGTACCTGGAAAACCTGGCGGAAATGCGCATCGACCATGTACGAGCATGGGTGAAGTCCAACCTGACCCGTTTTCAGGCTGGTCACGCGAGCGTCATGGAGCTGCAGCGAGCCCTTGAAAGCGCTGTGATCGACTTGAAGAGCAGCGTACAGCTTTGTCAAATGCAGTGTGCGACTTGCCAATTATTTTGTATTCAGAGTCGACTCCACGAGGGTGCCCATAACTGCAAAACAACGCATCTTTGCACGCAATCTTGCGAGTATTGTGCAGAAGCGGGCGAGGAAGGAGAAGATAAAAAATGCTCAATGACGTAAGTGACGACTGGATATGGTCAGCGAATCGGTTCTCATTTCCTATGCAGAGCTGGTCATTCTGGCAAGCATGTGTAAGCAAACTTCCTACAAACTTGTTCTGGTGGCCGATCATGACTGTTGCTAGATGTTCGGTCGACATTCACCTGTGTGGTGCACCATGCAAGCTCCTGGGTAAAAAGGGATGTCTCGAAGGATGTGCTAAAGTATACTGATTTTTGACTCTCCGTCTCTCGTTACTCATAACGTTTCAGGTTTCGGGCCACGAAGACGATGACCACCAATGCGCAGCAGTTACGCACGCGTGTGGCGAGGTAACTATCCTTCTTTATTTCTTGCACCACATGTATTAGACCTCACGCTCCCAGCCATGTGATCTCTCCTTGTCGACCTCGACGTCCCCGAACGGATGCAAGGGGAGGTGCAGAATCTCAGTGTGCGTGCTCATATCTTTATCTCCAGTCGCGCTCATTCAATCTCTGCTGCCCAGTGATGTTGAGCACGAAAGGCACCAATGCGACCTCCAGTACTGCCTTGTACCCTGCCAACTTTGCAAGCGGCTCTGTTCGAGCCCTAGTCATTTACACGCTTTGGAAGCAGGTGCAATCCATCTTTGCGGGTACGTGACCTGGTGGTGCTCTTCAGCGCTGTGGAGTGAAATATCTTCTGTAGGAAACCGCACGCTTGTTCTCAGCGGTGCACCGCTCCTGGCATTTGCGAAGTTGGCGGGACCCCCGAATCGATCGAGGAAACGTTTAAAGGGATGCATGAATGCTTCCAGTACACAAGGGTATGTCATCACTCCTCGGTACACACGCTTGAGCACTAAACGTACCCAATGCATTGGTGTAGTACTCGCAAGGTAAATTCTTGCAGATAAATAATTGTGCATTTTACTAACAAGACATGACTAGTTGCGAAGCGACTCAAATGTGTCAAGCTTATCCCCCCGGGCCAGCTACAGCATGAGGGCTCGCATGATCATAGTCTGGACCCAGATGTCGTTCATTACTGCCGGGAAAGGTCAGCCGGGTTGACCGCATGCATTTCTTGCCACTAACGTACGCACAGGTGCGGGAGCTGCCAGTATTACTGCACGCTTCCCTTGAGTATGATACACATCAACAAGACTCAATCGTGAGGGCTGACATTATTTGAAGACCATTCCCAGCAAGAACATGATACTAGTCATGGTTCGATGTCAAATGTGCGATGGTCCATTGATGGTCCAGATGACGAAGGTCTTGAGGTCGAAGGACGACGGTTCTCGACCAATGACGAGGGCGCACCGATGATGTGCAATCTAGTGTGTAAAGCGCTCGGCAGACACGTCCATATCGACTACTGTAGAGCGAAGACCCCAGCCGAGTGTAGAGGAAACAGTGAAGTCCAACATATCGCGAAGAGGCTACAACCGGAACCGGACCGACCAAAGGACTTTTTGACACACAGCTTGTTCTGGAAGCGTAGTGGCAAGTTCACCTATGCTGCCCATTGTCTGTCGAAAGTCTGATTCTCCGCAGGATTCAAAGATCTATATTCCCGTGAAGAGCAAGCACACTTTGCGAAGTGGTAAGCCCAGCCTCTCGCTAGTTTTCCCACACGTTCAGCTAATTCCTATTTTACAAGTGATTCTATGTGCGCTGGTGAGTGTTTTAGGTCATACTTTGTACGCTCTTTTCGTGATATGTTCTCGCAGGATCAGAGCATGCCGCTTCCGGAGGGAAGCCCGCTGTTCCTTCATTCTGTACTCTACCGCATTTCCATGCACCTATGAGTGCAGATGGCCCTCCACCGAAAGGCGGATATATCTCAAGGGATGGTCACCAATTCTTGTGTAAGAACCCAACATCTTTACAGCAACCGTTTCACATGTGCGTGCTGGAAACGAAACGCCGATGTTATCAGCTAATCACGAATTCTCGGCAGTATCTTCTTGATCGATAGGTGGGCAGATTGTCTTGGGTGTGGATGTACCGTGCTTACCGTGACGGACACTTTTAGATCGATGTCAATGAACAAGGATGACAGGCAGCCGCTTGAAAACTCTCCTGTGTCTCAGAAAATACGTTCGCGCATGAATAATCGCCTTGGCGCCGTCTACTCTGCACTGTACAACTTCTGGTCTGCTCGTCAAGTTGCTGTCGCACACCAGCGGGATACAAATACCGTCATCTTACATGCCGAGGGGACCGAAATCGTATGCGAAAATGATTCGACCCTATCCCCTGCTGAGCTCCTCGACCTACTCCTCCCCAAGGTTCCGAAGGGCGGTAATAGTTTCAACAAGGCCCTCAAGGCCGCCGACACAGCCATATCGAAATGGTGGGACGACACTCGTCCACCTATTATCATCTTCCTTTCCGATGGCATCGCATCCGTTTCCGATGGCGTGGTGCAAAAGATCTTCCACAAAACGGCACAGAAAGGGTGTGTGACGTTCAACCGATCCCGTGTCCGATGTCATATTCATGTTTGGATCCAGGAAAGGACTATCATTGCACGCCATCTTGTTCGGTCCGAAAACGACGTCCGAACGGATGAGGCACATGATCACTGTTGCATGCGATGCACAGGGTAGGACACCAGCACTGACGTGCATCCCGTCATCGTTCCATGAAGCACTGGATAGTGTAAATCGGTTCTCTTTGGTTCAATTCGGCTGTAGGTCTGACCCCATTCTACAGGTTCAATTATCCCGCACCTTCCTTGGTATTGCGGAATCGTTGAGGCGGCCCAGAGGGGCATTGATGCAATGAGCAATATGAATCATCACGTCTTGAAGTATTTAGCTGTTTTCCCTCTCTCCCTTCCGTATTTACATTTCAGGCTGTATAAAAGGGTACCGTATGGGGTCTCGTTCCTACCGTCTTGCGATCTTGAGTCTTTCCAGCAAACTTGTAGTAGCAGTGGAAAGGAAATATATGGTTTCTGCATACGTGATGGTTGTCTAGGCTGTCGTGGCACGTGACTTCCTACAGAATCGTCGAGGATCATGATCAACTTGAAGGTATACGGTCGAACTTGAACGTTGAACCTTCTTGTCCTCCGTTGTTCCCCAACATTCAAGTTGCCTTGCCTCGTTATTAGTTCAGGTTTCGAACGAATGGAGCTCGTGGACGTGTAGCTGGATGCATATCACGAGACATCATGATGCAGGTGTGTCGTCTGTTCTACTCTCGAAACTCATCCAACGCCTTCTAGCGAGGCAATCTCAACCTGGAGTCATCAGAACTTGCTGCCTTGGGCGCGACCGATAGCGGAGGGACACACGATAGTCAAAACGACGACCTGCTCCCCTACGCTACCTCCATTAAGGATGGAACTCGATGTTGAACGGCAGCGACATAATAGAGCTATCGAAGAGGTGAATCTCCGCGTCAAAGCACTCGAACAGCTGGAGCAAGCCAGGATGGTAACATCAACTTCCGGTGACTCTGGCAGAGCACTACGATCGTCCAATGCTATTCCAATGCTTGGTCCTCGAGCAAGGAGCACGTCCGTAGACTCAAATGCTCTGTCGCGCGCGCTGGATGCTGGAAGAACTACATTACGTTCAACCATGCTGTCCATAGCACAACTCGACAATCAGCTACGTACGATGACTACTCAAATGGACCCTCTTGTATCGGATCAGTTCGATCGAAGCAGTCGCAAGGCAACGAAGGGTGTGTCTACTTGCTTCTTTTCTTTCCAAGGGGGCCTAGCCTTTGCATAGGTTGCGGATGGGATCAATTCCAAGGCATCCTACGGGTTGAAGGGGAATGTGTCTGGTGAGATGTTCGGCACTTTAAGAAATCCGCCCCTGATTATCCGGGGGAACGACTCCACGCTGAGGTTGACGACCTCAGAGAGCAGCTTGAGCACGCTCGTTCATCAGCCCTCGCTTGAGAAAAAGCCACTTTGCGTGAAATTGCACAGCTCAGCATCCGATTCACGACCCTCACACGTACGTTCTTTTGGTTCATATACCTTCGGGAGTGCGTTTGCTTAACTCCAGTCTCGGGCAGGACTTGCGCCACGTCTTTGGTGCGTAGCCGCTTGAGGATGACATCATAACCGAGGAGAGCATGGAACTTGCGTCACCCCGCACGCCCACCGTCATCCTCAACCCACTTTCAGTTGCTGTTGCTCACACTCTGGATTCTGAAGGAGATCTCGTGTCGTTACCGTTTTCCCCCAGACATGTATCCTCCCCCCGCCTAATGCCCCACCGACCCCTTCTCGCGCCGCGCGTCGCAGCCCCTGCCCGTCAGACATCGAGAGAGTGCAAGTGGCGCTAGACGTCGCACGGACGCACCTGCCGCATAAGGAGGCAGCGCTAGTCCAATTCCGTTTGGAGATGGAGACAAGGGTTAAGATCTAGAGAGTGATATCTCGACCAAGATCCTCTGGCTTGCAAAACTACAATCTAAAATCGTTCTTCCTGCTTTCGTTTTCAATTCATATTTAATTATGTCTCTACGCTAATCGCCGGTCTTACCTTCCAAGCGCAAGTCTGTACATCGCATCTCGTAAGTAGATGTTTGTTTGTACAACGCCTGTGGTGTGTAGCATGAATCATAACATTGTACACGGAACCGAAAGAAGGGAGCTCGATTCAAAGCCACCTCAAGTTGGCGGGACTAAATGATCGTAAACAGCAGATAGTCTTTCTATCCTTGATTCCCCCTCCCCCGCCTTGGCTAGTTCCTGGTCACTGTCACAGGCAGTGTGGGAAGTAACCAGTGTCACAGTTGTGGGAAGAGACGAATTTACATTATTGAAGGAAGTGTTCACCAGTGTCGGGTAGTCATAGTGTCTCCATCGGCGACTTGCTTGGCTCTGTCCAACGCTGGCTTCAGCACCGAATTTGCCTCGGTCTCGAGGTACTCACAAGTCGCCAGCCAGATTTTTCCAGGGTTCAGTGATATCGTGTGCCCTTGCGCTTCGGTTGATGTCTGGAATAGCAACAGAGTCAGAAAAAGGTTGATGTTGAAGACCAGCCGAAGAAAGCTACCTTGAGCAAGCCTGGAGAGAAGGCTTCTGAAACATTTGGAATCTTCGATGCACTCGGCTGAAGATGCACCGCGATGCATCCTGACGCTCAGTAGGGGGACGTATGGATCATTGTCTCCCACCGTTAGATTCAGCTGGTGAACCTGGTTTAGGTACCACAACACGCTCCCAGTTTCATTCGGATGGATTTGTGTGAGTACTATCACTGGTATTGCACGGGTTGTGGAACACTCGGCGTAGATTTCGCGGAACTGTTGCCAATTAAGCTGGACATCCTGGAGCGTTTTCGCAGTGTCGACAAACCACACGAGGATGAGTGGCTTAGCACGCCAAGGTCGGAACTTGAACTCGGTCTGCTGAGATGCGAGCTCGCGAAAGCGGTTAATGAGCCTTGTCATAGAGTAACGATTACCGCGAGTTGCAGTGTCGTCGAGGCCTGGCGTATCCCAAAGCCGACAACGCAGGCCGGTTTGAACGGAGGTACGGTAGCTAGTAGTGTGTGCAGTGCACGGACGACCGTCGCGCGACACTTTGGCAGCTGCGTTGGAGTGGTTTGGGATGCCCCTGGTCATATTGATGAGAGAGCTCTTCCCGACACCTGTTGGACCGGCAAAGAGAACTTGAGTATCAATATCGCGCCCCGGTCCCAAGTGGTCACCAGACTGTTCTTTGGTAAGCTAGATGAATAACGTCACGAAGGAATGGGTTTCAGTAAGGGTTGACTCACCTGGACGGCTCTGACGGGGGCGGGAGGAGCAAAAGAAAACGGGATGGGGGGAGGAACCGACGAAGGGGCGGGAGAAGCTGACTGAGGGGCGGAAGAAAACAGAGGGGTGGGAGAAAACAGAGGGGCGGGAGGAACTGGCGAAAAGGCGACTCTCTTCGGGCGTAGAGAAGCTAGCGAAGGGGCAGGAGAAAACAGAGCGGTGGGAGAAGCAAGAGAAAACGAAATGGGGGGAGGAACTGACGAAGTGCCGAGAGAAGCTGACGGAGGGGCGGGAGAAAACGGAGTGGTGGGAGAAAACAGGGGAGCGGGGGGCACTGACGCAGGGGCGAGAGAAGCTGACGGAGGGGCAGGAGAAAACGGAGCGGTGGGAGAAGCAAAAGAAAACAGAGTGGGGGGAGGAATTGACGAAGGGGCGGGAGAAGCTGACGAAGTGCCAAGAGAAGCTGACGGAGGGGCGGGAGGATACAGAGTGGTGGGAGAAAACAGAGGGACGGGAGGAACTGACGAAGGGGCGGGAAAGGCTGACGCGTGCTGTTGCTGCTCGTACAATGCATAGTCGTTGATATGCAGTGCCGAGCTGCCCGCGGGGTTAAATTGATTGATCCAGTGGAAACCTGCATGCAAGACATGAGCCAATAGTCCCGTTGAGGAGCGGGGTAAAGGGCCAAGGCGTGAAGACTTCAGAGTGGCTCACCTGGCATAGACGTACCCTGCGACACCGGATCATTCAGAAACGGCATCGAGTCCAAAAGGTCCTGGTCCATTAGCGTCGGAGAACCCTGGAAAATGTCGCCTGTGTGGAGCCCCAGCCCTGACTCAGCTACGCACGGTGATTGTCCGCATGGGTTACCGTCAAAAGACGACGATTGCTGCGCGGGATATGGGAACTCAAACAGAGTGGCGGGAGAAAACAGAGTGGCGGGAGGAACTGACGAAGGAGCGGAAAAGGCCTCATTTTGTCCACGTCGCCCTGCGCGCTTCAACCGACCTCTCCTAGTCGCGCTTCTTCAGTATGGTCGAACGGGCATAAGTTGGTCATGTTGTTGGGAACTCACACGTATTCATTAGACACCGAGCAAAGGCTACTTTGTGCGCGCGCCTGAAGGGGTTTTGGTAGTAATTGTCGAGGTTTGGCCACGCTTTTTCAGTATGATCAGACGGGCATAAGTTCGTTATGTTGCTGAGAACTCACCCGTATCCTGCCACGGAGAGCAGGGACTGAAAGCAGCCCCACTGCCTGTTAAATAATGCAACGGATTCGTTAATTTGGTCTTCAGAAGGCAAAGTAGATTGTTCGTCGCGGCAATCGCCTCCGTCTGACTTGGCGACCGCTTCCTCTGGTGCGTCGACCCCAGCTAAATTCAGCATTCGACACAAAACATCCAAGCATACGTTTGGTTCTTGTCCAAGGAGCCAACATTTTGAACGGTAGTAAAGCGGGGGGAGGCTTGGAAACGAATGGTTAATCGCCCGCAACAGTGTTGCAGAGGCTAAAACGATCTTGCCCAGTCGGGATAGGGTGTCAGGATTCACAGAGCTTCTGGCTAGCTGAGTATGGACATCTTTGAATGTAGTTCTTAGTTTACGCGAGATTATGATGATTTTTAGCAGTGTTCTCTTGTCCTATACACAATTGGTTAGGTATCAGAGTAGCATTCACGAGCAAGCTGAGATGTATGACGAACTCACTTTACTCCCTAAAGTTGCCAATAGCACTGTTCGGAGCCTTGAACAACGTGTGCAATCAAGCACCCAACAAGGCACTGGCGACTCGGAACACGGTATACAACATCCGAGCACGTGATGCAACACCGCGTCTCCTCTGGCCGTAATGGCATTTATGTCAGGATTTTGATGGGCGAGCTTATGAATCAGCTCCGGAAACATTTCCCAGACTCCAGAGGGCATTGGAGCACCCGCGGAGAACAAAAATTCCAGTAAGGAGAGGTGTCCTTTGGATGCCGCTGAAGCAACTGTTACTAGAATCTCCCCTGATCGATCAAGGGGAGATAGGTCGTGTCCAATCTGAACCAGTCTCCGTACCATGGCTATGAGATCTGTTTCTGCCATCTGATGGTGCCTATACCGATCTCGGTTAAGCGGGACGAGGAGGCGGGCATCCCGGATATCTGCCGTCCATTCTACGAATTCGTCGGCTTGTAACAGCATTGAGACAATGTGTGGCGGATAGTCGCAAGGAGACCCATGAAAGATGCAACAATATATATTTCGTGGTATCGCAGCACTTCCTTCCTTTAAGAGGAGATCCACCAGCACATCGTTTTCGCGTTGGAGGGCTGCCTCAAGTGGCAACTTCAAATCGTGTTGCAGTCCGTCGACATCCCAGCCTTTGCTGTTCACGTCAACGCCGTGTAACAGTAACGTCCTGGCGTGGTCGACCTTATCGAAACGTACAGCATGTACGAGTGGGTTCGAATCGAATGCCGCCTTGGCGGGAGCGCGATTTAGGAAAGCTTGCAAAAATGGCTCGGGAAATGCGGAAATTAGGACGCAGATAATAAAGTCGTGATATGGGGTTATCCATGATTGGTAAGGGTGATACGACGATGCTAATGTGCACATGTGCGCCCACTGAGAAGGATGCTGCCGTATCTTCGATTGAAGGGTGGCCATGGAGTCCAGTACGTTATCATTCGTTGGCTCTAGATGAGCAAGGTGATCGAAGCCGCAGGAAAATACGTAATCCAGAAGTGGTTGGGAAGGTAATAGCGAAAGTATTTCGAATCCGAGGGTCTCCTTGCTTTCGTAGGGTTTGTCGAGGGAGGCAGTAAGGTAGCACATGCACAACTGGAAAACCTGCAGATGAGCTTCCCGTAGATTGATATGGTACTCCGGCAGTTTTGTTCGGGTAAGGGCGTCCATAAGATACTCCTGCTCGCATATTATCAATCTCACTTAAGTTCAGTAGACGCTGCCTCTCACCTTGACACTAAAGTGTGACAAGTTGACGAGGTCAGTCTCGTCGTCGTACACCACAAGGCTTCCAAGTGCGTCCAATAACACATATTTATGTATGGGCGCAATGCCTCGGTCCAGTTTCCAATTCTGAAGGTCGATGGAGAGCGCCTCGACTATTTCTACTAATGCAAGCGGTCGCGATGTAGTCACAAGCCACGCGAGCGCGCGCCGTGCGACCTGTCCTTCCGATGACCGTTGGTCGATATCAAGCAGAATTCTTTCGTATGTCGCGTCGAGGCCAATTGGGAGATTATCTAGTGCTTCCTGGAATTCTTGGAGGGTAACGCATCTCTTGAGAGTGTTAAGCTGACACTGAACCCACCGAAACCTATGAATTGGTTGAGCCTGAGATAAGGTACTAGGCAGGAGACGAACATCCCACCCGCTTTTTCACAAAGCATTGAATGGACCTCCTTTTTCAGCACTGGATCAAGCGCTCCTAACCGCGGGTGAGAATCTATCTCTCGGCTGACATGCAGCTTGATGTCTGCGGAGACTTGTTCTTTCATTTTGTCTACGGAGACTGCAGGAAGGCCCCTCAAGCTATGCTTGATGAATTGGATTGGGCGGCTGCTCACGAACAGCCGTAGTCCCTTTCTCTCCAGCTCGAGGATAGCGCGAAGGAGTCGATCAACATCTTTGCATTCATCCAAGGCATCAATGACGATGAAAGGCCGTTGAATGAACCGTTCTGCGACGCGACACATCCAGGAAGAAAGAAATGTGATGTCGGCGGGTGGTGTTTTCTCTTTGCGTATCTCCTCGACCAATTTGCCAACAACTTGAAGAGCACCGAGCTTAACTTTTCCAGGGCGAAATTGATCAAGTAGTTGGTAGAGCAAGGAGCGTATCACCTCGGTAGCATCCGTGGCCTTTTCCGTCCCAAAATCACAGTAAAAAAATGCGCAAGGTTCATTCGTGGATGTCCTTTCCAGTTGTTCAATCGCGTGAGCACTGCAATACAGGTTAGCATGTATTAAAATAGGTGCCAGTTGGCGGACGCACACTAAAACCGATTTCCCGGACCCGGCTATGGACGAAGTAGCATGAGTATGGAAGCTTCACCGGTTTCTGACACGAACCTTTCCCCTCCAGCAACAGGAACGAAATTTGCCCACCAAGCCATGCTTTGTATTCAGCAGTCTCGGGCAACCAGGTGCATGTATCAGGTTGACGTTGCAACAGAGTGGCTCTATGCTTTTCAAAGCATCTGTAGGCATTGAGCTCTTGCAGGATAACATCTAGTTTTTCCCCTGCATGGTTGTACGAGCGTCAAAGGACTAGGTTCGATCACGATCAACTAACAATCCATACATTCAACTTGGCCCTTGATGTCATCCCTTTCAACAAACTCCACTTCGTATGGGATGTTATTGAATGGAGAATTCCTTGCTATGGCGCTGTCAACGAAGTTTTATTAAACAAATGGAACTTCTACTGTATCGTATTACTCACTTCAAATTGAATGCGGCACGGAGTCCATCAACTTGCATAGGGTCGATCATGAGCTTGTGGTCCCTGTGTCCGAGGCAGTGCTTCGGTCAGTCACAATTGCTTCAAGTGATGCAGACACTCACAATACACCTGGTGTGAGCAAGTAATTGAAATACTCCCGGCGTTTACAAAGAATCTCGGTGGCTTCGTAAATTTTGTGGTCGGGAGTAGACAACACTAAATCGAAGAATGATCTGGGTACGTGGTTGGTCCTGATTACTTTCATTGCTTCTTCCAGTGCGAGTTGACACAAGACGTGGCCATTGGCGGATATCCAGCCCCGAAGCTGTTCGTCGGGGGTAGAACCACTGATCGCACAGTGGTTGAGGGTCTCGACGATTCTTTTAGACGCAGTCTTGACGCTGTCAACCAAAACAGAGCACGAGAAACATCAGG
>JBBPOD010000880.1:0-13302 GCA_038091255.1 Tylopilus intermedius | reverse complement strand
CCGGGATCGCAGTGGAAGTGATAACTCATCGTACGGTAGGGAACATACTAGCAGTATGTAAGTAGCTCTTGTTTCTTCTCACCAAGCATGCTAAACCACGCCAGCTATGGGTCAGACTTTTCACAGGCATATCTTCAAGTTCGCGCATTACATCATAGCTCCCTTGTGTACATCGTCTGGAACGTTTTCTCTAGACTCAGATGTATGTCGTTTCTATTCCCCCAGGATTCCGTTGCCTGAGCCCTTCGCAGAAATACCGCCAGCATCGCATCCGAGTGCATGAACTGTGACTTTCTCCCCTAGATGACACCGTTGACACCGTTTTTGGTCACCAACTTACTCTTCTCGTCATATTTATCATATCGTAAGCCTCTCGATCGTTCCTCGGGCGTTACCAACCTTGGTTTATTCTTTCTCAGCCTCGCCGATGAGTGGTATATGGCACTCTCGCTTCTCTCGCAGGATGGGTGATGAACTGGAAACGGTCTGACCAGCTATGTGAGTTATTTGAATGAGCGTCCAACAAGCCATTACACAGGAATCTTCGCCCGGCTTCACTGAAGAGAAGGCAGATCCCCCCGGTCAACAGCAATCTTTATCGCCTCCATGCCAAACTCGTTACCGGTGAGATCATGATCATCGGTGGCGGACATACTGACTCGGGGGCTATGATTGCATCATGACGATACTCCAGGTCAGTCCTGTTTTAGGTACGCACACCTTCGTTTTGAGAGGACCGCGAGCTCTTTTCAGCATGCTGTGGGCGTTATTAGCGAGGGCATATGAAAAGCTGACCGAAGCTTTGCAGGATTGTTCCTACATCAGGTGAGACTTGGCCGCCTTGTTATCAGACAGCAAGCTCGGTGGAGACGACACATTTTGTGTTTGCGGTTTTTTAACCAAGTAGAAAGCGCCGGGGAAGAGGATGACGATCGGTAGGATGAAGTCGGGTGTGGATTGCAACGTGCTCATCTTCATTGAATTTGAAGTGCGCAATTCGGAGAAGTGAACGACCCCTCGGACATGGGCAAGTACGCCCTTCAAGGTGTTATCTACTCTACAGGTGATAGTTCCGCTTGCGCGAACCCCTCGTGCCCAGGCTGGTACCTACGGGATGGCGATCGGCACACCGACGTGGCCTTAGTGTTGCATCGAACCAATCGTACATAGAGCTTGAAAATTGCCATGAAATTTAGATACAACAGTACTAGTAAATGGTCGCCACATGTGAAAACTATTGTCGACGGTGTGTAGATAAAGAGCGCGTTAAAATGAGAATATTCTGAGCACTTATCTTCTGTCATTCCACGACCAACTCTGCCAGTCTTTGCGCCCTACCATGAGGAAATGAGAAAAAAAATTCAAGCCTTTCCCTCACTGCCCTTCTCCTCCTTTTCTTCTTCAGCAGAAGAACGGCCTTCTTAACAGCTTTGATGAACCAGGTTTGTTTGGATTGCGTGCGAGATGCGTCACTAGCACACACTCGGAAGGCTTGATCAAAGAGGCGTTCGAGATCCTGCTTGGACTGGTCGCGTTTTTCCGCGTACGTTTCACGAGGTAACGCAGCGGTTATACATGCATGGGCGACTGAACAGACCCCAAACCGCATAAAAACCCCTTCGTTTTCTTCCCACCACTTCTTTTTATCATTCTCGCCTTCCAGGTGCGTGATTACGAGCGCAATGGGTAGGTGAAGGCTACGCGAGACCTCTGAGATCAGATAGCAGATTTGTTCCACAGAGCTCGTGAGTCTGCCGGCTATGCATAATAGCAGGAGGTCGATGCCTCCATTGCTGCGTAGAGATCTAATGGCTTCAAGGGCCATCTCAATGGCACAATCAGATGCGTTGGTCCCAACGGTGTCAACGACGCAGAGGGGTATTTTGCTTGAAAGCATAAAGTGATAAGGCTGCGTTTTCATGGTGCAGGGGTTGATGCCGGAAGATATTTCTGCGACGTCTTCACCAGCCATCAAGTTGATAACCGAGCTCTTCCCAGCCGCGGATTCTCCAAGGAGAATACATTTCCTAGACTGAGCTTCGAAAGATTCTGGAATGAAGTTAGTATATCTGGCGGAGATCTGTGGAAATGTACTGACCGCTCGGCTTGGCTATATAAGTGAGCTGACCTGGGTTAAACTCCTGTGTTTCGTTTTCTCTGGCTGATGATTCAGCGTTAGGAACTATTTGTTGGAAGGAAGTATCCACTGGCATCGGTTTGCAGTTGAGAGGTTCGCGAAGCTGGGCAGACAGTGTAGCGAGGAAGCAAGGAGACGTGCTGGTGGCTGGGCAAGCGCATCCCGACCTTTATGCGCATAACGTCGCCTAGGTTATAAAACGGGTTAGACTGGCAATGGGTGGGCGGTCGGTCGGTCGCCGATTTCGAGTCAACAACGACTATGGTCTGTGCTTGTGCCGGCTTGAAAACCTGGGGCTACTTGAGACCAGGATGTCAAATTGGTCACTGTGCTGTGCTCTTCAACCACAGCAAGTTCGTAGTACCAATGTAGTCATATTTGCCATTGTCATGCGCAGGAAGTCAATGGGGCAGTACATCCTGTATGAATATTAATGGACGCTGTGTATGAGACAAAAAAAAGCACTCACTAGCTGGACTACAAGGATGTTTCGCGCAATGAGAAGCAGAGTCGCATATTGATGAGGATGTGTCTGGGACAGTTGGGATGCTGGAACATGTCTGCGGGAGCGTTAAATGAAATTGATTTGACTTAGAAGCTTCCGTTTCTGATTTCTGGGATGTCATACGGCCACTCAGCCACAATTGCTGTGGACATTCATGATGAGCTAGTGCCAGTGGTGTATTATCGGGATTATGTGTCGATGCCGTTAGCAACCGAATCCGTCTCGGAGTTTGCCAGCGTGGGTACTAGGCCTACTCGCCCTCGTCGCACCCGCCCACCACACCTTAAACGTTTTCGGCGCCTCGCAGCTTTCTCCTCGCTGGGCCCCAAGCGCAGCTGCACGTTTCCCCTCAGGCACTCGCTGCGAGGCTTTCCCACTCGTCCCGCACCTCACGCCTCGCACAGTCGTTTCTCCTTGGCCCGTCTCCACCCCCCATTCCTCTTTCTATGACTCTCCCGGGCCTGTGCACGACCATAGCGACATCCAAAGATCCTACACTCCTCTCCTTCTTCTTCGAGTCTTTGTATCACAGAGTTCTTATATTCGGCCAAGTGAGCACGATGTCGCAGTGCGACTGCTCCCCCATCCGCACCTTCACTTCGTGCGCCTCTCAAAGCTTATCTTTCGGCCCATCCACCAAACATCGCTTCAAACTCGACATTTGACGCCTCGCAGTGCGTCTATTCGTTCTCCAAGCACTATCTGTAGGACTTAGTGTTTACTGTGAGGTTTTCCCGCCCGCTCCGCGGCTCACACCTTCGTCCAGACCTGCATTTACTCTACTGGCCGGCAAGCGCTACGCGCTTTCGCCCATCCTTGTTTCACAACCCACTCCTGTGTAGTTACATATTGTGTATCATACCTACCCAAAATTCCAATCTTTCTCCTGTTTCCACTACTGCCGGAGTTGAATACTTGCTGCTCGCTGCCCCCGGTGGGCTTTCGTTCTCATGTCGGCGCGTCAAGACCCTCAACCAGATCAGGTCATGCAACTCCTCACCGATGGAACTAGAAAAGTATATGATCTGGTCCTACACACTTTCATAAATACACGAAGAGGTTGAATATACTGTCTAGCAGGCATCACCAATTCGCTCCCGGCAAACAACTTGTACATCTGGTCGCTCGGTATACAGCTGGCTGATAACTTACCTGGCCACAGCGAACTGACCCCAAAGGATAAAACCCCCAACTAGTGCTGTACGCTTGGACCTCTGCCCCCGCCACCTCGTTCCTTCCAGCTCAGCCCTCGCCACGGGTTCCCCTCCGTGGACTTCCCAGTATCGGAACTGGTAAAGCCAAGTTTGTCAACGAGGGAGAGTACCTCTTGCGAGGAGAGGTCGTCGCGTAGCGGAACGGGGACTGCAGAACCGGCTGATTTCTCCAAGAGCGACCACAGCTCGCGCTTGGCCTCGTCACAGCCGCTCGGAGCCGTAGTAGTGCAAGCGTGTGGGATACATGAAACGGGAATGTTAGTTTTGCTGGAGAGCGTGCCCTGATTGTCTTCCCACCACTTCTTCACGGTCTCCGGAGTGTCAAAGTGAGTGACGACCAAGGCTATCGGCGCACGACCGCCAAAGAAAACGTCGTTGATTAAGTAGTACAGATCGCGAAGCCCAGGGCAGTTCGCTCTGATTTCATCCCTGTCAGCGCAGAGAATAATCAAATGGGAGCCGCCAGGAAGGTTGCTCAAGAGGGTATGGGCCTGTCGGTGGGGCAAATTGGGATCGATGGCTCCACCACGCGGAAGGCTGAACCCCATCGTATCCCATAAGGTGAACGTCCTGTCCTTGCGAGGTACCTCATAGCATCGTGGTTGGTTAGTGCAAGGTTCCAAGCTTGTAGACACTGGTGCGATTGGTTCTCCAGCAAGGAGGTTGATGAGGGAACTCTTGCCGCACCCAACAGCGCCGAATAGCACGACGTTGATACCGGATGCGTGACTTCAACCAGGGGTCAGGTATCAACAAGACAATCGTGACAGTCACATACCTTGCTTGCAACAATTGCTCGAGGCGGTGTTGAAAGAACTTTCGCACGTCTCTAGCTGACGGTCGACTTTCAGGTGATTTTGGAGACCAGCATTTCTCCATGAAGTTCCAAACAGCGTCAGGCAGGACAGGCCACGGTTGACGCGGCGGACTGTTGAGCTGCTCTATTTCTTGTCCAAAGTCTTCGTTCTTCCAAGGGGGGTTCCCAGAAAGTATCTGTGCGTCCCGATCAGGAGCTTGGAAGACAGAGAACAAAGTAAAAAACGACGCACAAAGAGGATGATACAGCCAAGGGAGTATATATCACCTTTGAGCGTATGCTTATCTTTCAGATTTGGATATAGGTCTGGGCGCAATAACTCCGGTGCAACCCATCCTTTCGCCCCAGGACGGATAGACTCAGTCCAGAGATAGGTCAGTTGATCTTGTCGGGAAAGAGTTTGAGAGTAACCAAAGTCTGTGACTCGCGGGTTATGGTCACTATCAATCAGAATATTTCCCTAAAAAGGGTAAAAATCTGGAGGTTGATCGAGTGACCCAACGCACCGGGTGGAAATCTCCATGAATGATCGACGCCGAATGAACTGCAGGAACAAGTGATACAACCGGAAATAAACCAGGGCTTCTGATACGTACGGTGCTCTAGTCCGGCAGCCGTCCCTTGAATCTGTGGTACAATCGTAAATCGATAAAAATCCCAGGTTGCTATGCGCTCACCAGTCGGCTGCGTTTTGGAGGCGATAATGACTTTTCGTGTTCCTTGAGATACTCAGCAAGCGTTCCACTAGGCATCCACATCGAAACCATGCAAGAATGGTCAGACGCGAACTCAGCTCCGCTCGCCTTTCCCAAGAGAGGAACGATGTTGGGGTGATACAATCTTTTCCAAACCCCCAATTCGCGCCTCATTTTCTAGAGTGGTGCGAAAAGTTAGTGGATTATGCGATGAGAAATTGTTTTCAACTCATCAGCTTACCCGTAAGAACTCTTCTTTCTCAGCTTGCGGAAACGTGCGAGGGAAGTTGATGGCCTTGATCGCGACCTGCTACAGGGCTAATATTCTTTGAGCCACGTATAAGTACAATAATGCTTACTGTTCCTCCTTTCTTACACGAGCAAGAGAATACGGTCCCAAAAGAACCGTTTCCGGCCCAACGCTTCGTTTCCAGCCGGAGAGTGTCAGTGAGATCAAACAATTCAGCTACCTTGACCGGCAAAGGCGCACTGTAGAGACACAAGTCAATAAAAAAGTGACGGGAGCAAAGGAAATCTATGATGCCCCGTACACAGGATCCATTTGACCCGGATTGGCAGTGCCAATGGATGTAAAGCGTTATAAATCGCAGGAGGTCAAGAACGTCAGATGTGTTGGAACTTGAATTGGACGTGGTTCTACTGGTGGGGGTACTGAAGTGGTGAAAACTGCCGACAAACCAGCTCTTATAGCAATACCCAGGCGCATAGGAGTTGTGTGATGCGACACTTGTCTCGGAAGTGCTTTGCAAATTCCCCAGTGCTCGCGCTACGGAACGTTCGAATTCATAATCTAATGTCCTAGTCAGTCCACTCATGGGAACTTGGCTGTTTGTTAAGCAGCCCGCTCGTCACGGTTGTCATCGAAAGTGCGAACATTTGTCACCCGATCTGGATCAGCACGTTTTGAGACCTGCCACAAACAGCAGCTCGCCTTAGCCCTTGATGTATCACTGGAGGCTGGGAGTGAACCCAGGACCCTGACAATGCATTGAATATACTATCAATAGATATCATTAACTTCCTTGAACCCTGCATGTTCCGACACTGCGTGTATTAATTTAATGCAATAAAGATGGATGTTTGCTTGACGCACCAACTTAATCTCCGGTGACAGGTCGAACACACATTTCAAGATAAGCTCAGTTCATTCGCTAATTGAACTCGCCATGACGTAGAACATCAGCCCCAGCGAAACTCCAGATTTTGCGGAGTTGGGAGTGGGTACGCTCGAGCAATTCTTGCTCAGTCAACGTAAGACTCGGAAGATGAACTGTATGAGCCACAGGAGCAATTATTATTAGATCGTCGTCATAAAAGCGAGACTGTGATTTACCGACTAATAGATAACACTTTTGCAGATAGCCAGACATCATTAACGATCGCACTTCACCCATTACGACCGGAGACCCCCACCAGACGTTTCCACAGGGAATCTAGATTCCGGGTCATATAACTCCCCTCTTTCCAAGCTGTGGGAGTTTGGATCTGGGCTTGTGGCAAACTTGTCTAAGAACCCGCATCTTCATGAGGGCTGCGTAATGCCTACCAGCCTAGGCTAGACAAAAACCTGTCAATGATGGTATATTGCATACCTAAGAGGGTAAGCTTGAGAACTCAGAAGTTGGCCATCAGATGAAGGTATTGTCTACCATCGGTTCCAGAGTGAACCATATCACAACGCCCCATCGACTGCATTGCTGTGAGGATAGCCTCCAGGCTTCCTGCACCTTCCTGTGATGATCAAAGATATCAACTTCTACGACTTTGAAAATAAGGTTCCGTGCCTGCTATGGCGATTGCGAAAAGAACCCTGCCAGCGCTGCCGGGATGTGTTGAACCGCCCTTCGGTGACTGATGGGGATGAAGCTCACACTCTCAGCCCTAAAACATGATGTGGTAAAGAAGATATGATGCGACTCGCACGGACGGACCTGGGTAGATGTGGGCGGGTGACAACGCTGCTGCTAATGAAAGCACAGGGAGCACCCGGAATCACTGGAATCATGTCGAAAGTATTAGTATTGAGAGGTATTTCAAGTTTTGGTCAGTTTCAGTCGTTTAAACTTGAAGCGTGGCATACGGCGAAATTGAATAATTTCCAAGTAAAATACACATTTAGCTAAGTACTAAATTCTGTCGTGAATGCCAGTGAGTCGGCGACCCGAAGATTGTACTTCCTGCTTCCGCGCGCAATGGCTGCCACTGTCCTAAATAATCAAACATGTGCCAGTATCTGTGCGGTATACGATTTTTGACCCATCGCAACGTGACACGCTCCAGCCTCCTGTCCGACGCTTCTGTACCCGCCTGACTCTGAAAGCCTCTGGTATCGTGCCACCGACTCTCCAATCCGGGTCCATGCTGAAATCCGTACTGCCTGCCAGTATACACCTTTTTCGGTCCCATTACTGGCACTATGCAACACCGCAGAGTCCCTGCCTCATCCGAACTGTACACCACGACAAGAGCCGTTGACCAAGTCTCGATGTGCGTCTGTAACTTCCATCGACACCCTTTATTGATTATCGCCCACAACGCACGCTGTTACCTGGGGCCCACATGCTCCTGGATGCAATGAACGACATTTCAGGAATCCTTTCATGCTCAGTGAGTCGCTCTCCATCCTGGGCATTAAAAGGGCGAGTCCTTGAAATGAGGAAAGTACTTCTCTTACCATAGAACATCGCACACACTGAACGAAGCAGGGCTTTAATACAGGCAGGCATACAAGCTTCCAGACTCTGCAGAACTGCTCGACGAGTTACGCGCTGCCTCTGCTTATCCACTGGATCGAGTGATCCGTCGTTTTCCATGTCGAATGTACTTCTACGGTGACCTTTCTAGTTCTTCCCACTGCTTTGACGCTGTGAACAGCTTAATCCTGCTGTATGTTTCCTTATCGATCACGCGGATTTGAGAGTTACTAATACTGATATTCATAGCCTTCATAACCACAGCAAGTCGGTGGGTTTCCTCGGACGACAATTCGAAAAGAACGACCGGATTTACTTTAGATGGGCATTCATATCGCGCATCCCAGCTGTAAAAAAATGTCAGACTCGAAGGCATACGCTACCGGTAGAGCACTTGAGCAGTCATAGCTGTTGCGGTTGCCCATGTAGCGAATATCACTTTTGCCACACTGGCTGCGAGGGCAGCTTTAAATTCTGATGGTAGGGATGTCTATATATGCGACCTTGGCGCCGAGGAAATAACAAGTTGTCGGCGGCGGCAAGAAGAATCACACGGTCAGGAAATCGTGGGAACGGGTTGCTGACCAGCTGCTCTGATGGTGCCGTCTTGATCAAAGAAGGCAGACACGTTGTGCAAAATTATGAATACACAGGATATAGACTTCGACGGGGTATATCTTCAACCCCACTACCATCTGAGCAAGTTCATAACCATTCGCATCACCGCCTTCCGACATTGTAGACCCACTCAGTATAACATGCTATCTATTCGGAATGTTCAATGGTATCGGAAAAAACGGAAGCCATCGATAGCGCTGGTGAGAAACAGTATGTATCTTTCCAATCTTCGGCTAACAGTGACGAGCAGCCGACAGGTCCTATCGTTGATGCCTTCAGAGAATACATCCACAACGAATTACCCCCCCGCCTTATCGATACATCACGGTTGCAACTCGTGTCACGCAATGACGTTTTTCGTGTCTTCCAAAACGAGATCGCAAGCGTCACTGAAGAGCAGATCCAGGAGCGGATCAGAAGCTTTCAAAGCGATCCTTTCGCCACGTACCAGCCTCGAAGGGAAACTGTGCTCAGACAGATCATCCAAGAGATCATCCGCTATGATATAATTTCGCATCGCTGGAACGAGATCGCCGGTGAACCCACATTTCAGGATCTTTCAGGCGGAAAGCGGTACGCAACCTGGTCGAAAAAGCTGGTCCAATTCTGCAGGACGTCCAAGAATCTGGGATTCAAGCTAGCTTGGATTGATACTTGTTGCATAGATAAAACCAATGCATCGGAGGTCAGCGAAGCAATTCATGCGATGTACAAATGGTATGCAAATGCGTACCTTTGTATCGTCTATCTCGCAGAGTCTACGTCGTACGCCGAGTGGACTGCCGACTCGTGGTTTACACGTGGTTGGACACTTCAGGAGCTCTTAGCGCCTAGACGAGTCAAGTTTTACAATAAAAACTGGGAGTCGTTCATCACACCTGAAATCGAAGACCATAGACAATCCGAGGAGATGATTCGTCTTATCGAGCACATCACGGGCATTTCCAAAGCAGTACTTGCTGCGGATAACAGTCAGGGTGTAGAGGGGCATACCTTCTGGGAGATCATGTCTTGGGCATCAAAGCGACAGACGACTCGTACAGAGGATAGGGCTTACTGTCTTGTCGGGTTGTTCCGCGTCAGTCTCACAATCTCTTACGGAGAGGGTCAACGGGCTTTCACACGCCTCGTCGAGGCCATCTCCGCAAAAAACCCTACTTGGGATCTCTTCGCATGGTCCGGGCAACCTTCCGTGTACCATTTTGCCCTCCCTTCATCTCCTGCGTCGTACTCTCCGTTCGAGACTTGTATGGGGAGGGATAGAATCGGGGTTCGGGAGTTCACCATAACCACGTATGGGCTGGCTTTGAAGTCATTACCTCTGGTTCCGATGGAGGTCAGCTCAGTTGTAGATCCAGAAGGGCCGGGAAAGCCGTACTTTATCAAACTCAAACCACGATACGACGACGGCGACCCTCCGGAAATGTACGGCGATCTTGTCGTAGAATGTGGCTCGACGCGCCTCAAAGTCATTCGCAGCGCTCGCCAGCTCTCGGCTTGCATCATCAATTACCATGCCACGCGAAGCCGCGGCCAAGGGAAGTTGATGGTGGGGAAGGAATACATCTGTTTCCTGCTTTACTCGGAGGATGAAGAGGATGAAGAGAGGACATGGATAAAGCTCACCACGGACAATCTGTTGCGCATATCCTGCAGGGGGATGCCTGACGCAGTTACAGGCGATACCTTTATTCAATCACCAGATAGCGTTGTCTCGTCACTTGTGATAACCTTCATCAGATCCCCTGCCATTGCGCTGTCAAAATGATAGTTGACCCGGTTCCTCCATGCTAAGGATGACACAAACCTCTTGGATACAGTACCTTCGCTCTTTCAAGTTGGTCGTAGGCTTGCGTGGCTTTGGAAATGTAGATATCTTTTTGTGTTGAAATAGTATGCAGCCGTTTCCATCTCAGTTTTTAGTCCAAGACACAGACCGTTCGTGTGAGTACGCTCGTAGTGCATGTTTCATGTAGATTGTAATGTAGCAAAATCAACAGATACCACTATAAAAGCTTCAGCTCCGTTACTTAGTCAGCAATCCGAAATGGTGATTTGAATAAGTATCTATAGTTCGAACAAAGTATCATCTGACTCGGAGTAAACAACGCAACGGGATAGACACGAAGATATATCGTACATGCAACTGAAATATCACCGTATCAGAATCTATCGTTTGATGATCAAGTTAGCTAGTCTCTTCGCCTCGCCACGAGGAAGTGAACAATATTCTTCGAGCTTCGTCGCTACTATGCTTCTCTTCTTGCTCCTCGTTAGGAACGAGATAGGCTTCAAGAAGAAGGCAACCAGCCGGTTCCGCATCGCTTGGGAGTAGGACGGATTACGAGTGCTTGATAGGGCATCTTGGAATAGTTTCTGAAGAGCTCCTTGTGACTGAACCCACTTCTCTGACGTTGTCACGTGAGCAGGCAGAGTGGTGATGCATGCATGCGCGACTGCATTGATTCCGTACTTCTCGACCGCCTTCTCGTTCCTCTGCCACCAATTCTCCATGACACCCTCGCTCTCTAGGTGCGTAATAACGAGCGCAAGAGGGACTCGATTGTCGCACAAAATCTCCGCAAACAAACGGTAGTTTCGCTGCATTGACGCGGTGCATCTGCCAGCTTTGACACAGAACAGGAGGAGGTCGATGCCACCATCTTTGCGCAGAGATTTGACGAGTTCCTGAGCCTTTTCCACGGAACTAACGGATGTGCTGATGCCCATCTCTGAATCTTCGATACCGGCAGTGTCAGAGATGCTAAATGACATCTGACTCTGAGCCAGACTGGAGAGGGTAAAGGAGTACTTTGTGGCTTGCAGCGTACAACCCTCAATGCTCGAAGATGTCTCCGCAATTTCGCAGCCCGCCATCAGGTTTATCAATGAACTCTTGCCAACGCCATTCGCTCCAAAGAGAATGACATTTTTGCGTCTGATTTTGAGGGGTGCTGGGAGGTTGGTAATTAGTGGTGCGACTGGACTAGTTGTTAATACTCACCACTCGGCGTTCCATTATAGATGAAGCAGGCTTGAGTATATTGCTCTAGCACTTCTTCTTCGCAGACCGGTAAGCCAGGGTCACGATCTTGGTATTTGGAGAACAGTTCTCTAACAGTACAAGGGCATGATCTCGTCAACTTACTAGTCGTGGGTTCTTGTGGACCAACAGTCATGCGTCTTGAACGCCCCCCACCGGTGGCCGATAAATCCGAGGTAGTTGTGTTTCCGGTTTAAATGGGGATATCTGCTATAATTGTCGGACACTCGGAGCAAATGTCGGGAGCAATTGATGTTCGCTGGCGAGGCGCGCCAACGACAGGCTACCATGTGCCTGGACTGCAACCTGGCACCCGGCACGCCCGCCAGGCGTACTTCGCCTCAGACGGTCTGCTAGCGGACTTTGGGCGAATAGCCGATGGCAGAGAAGGCTGCCGAGTGGCAAGGCGAGGGACAGAGCTCTCCAAAAGTGGAAACGTGACCTTATGACTATTTTGACAGTTTTTGGGAACGATATACCAAGGCCCTAATTTTTTCCACCCGGCGCATCTGTGCCGCACCCGTTCTTATCCTAGCGGCGTTTTGACACACTCGCAGGCCCCCTCCCTGCGCCCCCTGCTTTCCTATACGGATTCGTTCTCTGCAACCCTTCATGCACTCCGTTGTGCCATTTGCGCACTGGATCCTCTCATGTCCAGTTTTTGGATCCCTCCTGTGCTTGTATCCCTAGTTGACCGTACCTGATAGCCAAAATTACTATATTCTATCCTTGACGACACGTATTCCCTGCGCGAACAGAAAAACCTCCAACAATGGCGCAAGGACTCAGTTGCCCTCCGTTGTACCGCTTTCACGGTTCGAGTTAGTTTTTTCGTCGCCTCGGCGCACCTTTCCACTGGTGGCATGTTTACGCGGTGGGTGTGCTATCCGTTCTACAAGTCGATCGATTTAATTGCACCGATTTTCTTCGAATCGCATGCATTTGGTCTCCGTTGGATAAGTTGGGACAATATCGTCGTAATCGTAGCATTATACGAAGGTAGTCAGGTGCGTATGGTGCTAGTACAAAGGAAATTTCCAAAAATCATCGCAAGCCTAATCGGAAGATAGTATGCGGGTCGTAACAAGTGGCAAGGTGAATTCGCTTGGTCCCGCCAAGTCTCGAGTCTCTCGACCATGGATGACCGATACCACCTCGGGTGTCCCTATACAGGTTATTCGCAGCAGGTTATTAGCAGCAAGCTTCAGCCATCTCGGGCTCCATCCTTCGGTTCCATTATCCTCTTCATCCTCTTCGTCCTCTGAGTGAAGCAGGAAACATATATAGTCACTCCCGACCTTCAACTTCCCCTCTTCGCGGCTCCGTGCACCATGATGATTAAGAATGCACGCTGAGATTTGTCGAGAGTGAAGAATGATGTTTCGGTGGGTCGTTTCACATTCAACTAAAAGATCCCCGTACCTCCCTTCCGTGTCTGATCGTGGCTTCAGGTAGATAAGTTGCGGCTGTCCGGGCTCTTCAGGGTCTGGGTTGGTGGGAACCTCCATCGGAATGAGAGGCAATGTCTTCAGAGACAACCTGCCTCGAGTAATGGCAAT
>JBBPOD010000879.1:0-13306 GCA_038091255.1 Tylopilus intermedius | reverse complement strand
GTTAATAATACCTGGACACTGATCATGAAGATGGTCAACTAGACCCCGAGTCGGACATATCGCATGCCCCTGAACGGAACGTACGACCCACTAGTGGAATCATATTCCAAACATTGATCCTCGGCGATCCAGTGCGACGCAACCGGGATTCCAATCGACATCTTCCGCTGCAATTCACCGATCAGCACGCGCCCAGGATATAAAATGGAGGCCCCATCACATGTTCGGACGTCCTGTGTGCTATTTTCGCTGTCTATTCACGCCGTAGATGGTCTCGTGTCGCTTACTCCCATTTCTTCATGAGCGATTCTTTGGTGTCGACTGTTGGGCTATATCGTCTTCCCCTCCATTCCGTAACTAGCGTGGCGGTATCGCAATCATTGCCCGCCGTGCTACTGGCATATCCCTCGTTCATACTTTGAGCGTGCTCGGTGACCAGTCAGTAGGTGGTGCCGTGGACCCTTCTACGTCCACTTGCCTCATGCATGAGCTACAAGGCTAGTCTAGCCGGTGAGTGCAACGACATTGAGTAATGCGCAACCCCTGACTCGACGATCGCGATAGCTTCACCATGCCATCCTTCAAGTTCATGCAGAGCCCGCCCTCCCCTTTCTAGTGTATGTTGCCTTGGCATGTGATTGTGTCTGTGTACGCTGACTGGCTGTGTACAGTGAGGAACCCAAGCAAGGCGCTCAATGCTCATTCCATGGGAGGTTGAGTGCGAACGAGTGTTGCCCGCGTGGCTAGACTCGGAGCGGTGACAACCACCGACGTAGGGTCTCTTTTTGAGCTACCAACTGGGGGTACTGATGCTCGCCGCAGAACCTGACGCCGACGCCGGTCCGTAGGGATGGTGGAAAGATAGTATGTTACTTGGGTGGCGGCTCTTAGAATGTTTGAACACGACAAGGAATGAAGGTGTGATGCATGACGCAGCGGCTTGTGCTACATGGGAAGACGCGAGCTACCGCACAGGCTCGGGTGTCATGCATCACTTCGTCTCTCGTGGTCTTGTTCAGATACCTAGAGTTGAATTCCGTCTCGTCTTGATTTTTAGATACCCTGGTTGTCGACACGATCGGAGCTTTATAGAAGTTACTTCTTTCCTCCATAATAAGGATGCATCCCATTTCTCTAATGCACCGGTCCAACACACCACACGATATACCTAAATTACATAACTACTAGTAGTGCCTCGACTCACGATGAGCCTGAACATATCACGTCTGCGAGCTGAGTCGTCGGAATTGCAGCCGGATACGCACGACGCTGAAGGCGCGTCTGTGTACATTGTTCGTATGCATATCCGAACCCAATGAGCTGGTATTCGCTCCACGCCGTGCCGAGGAAGGATAAACCGATGGGGACACCGGGCGCGGGGTAGACGGTGTTGGGACCAGCACTTCCGATGGTGACATTATCGGGGTAGAAGCCGAGGGGGACTGTGAGATGGGCAGGTCAGATTAGGATCGCGAGAAAAATATAGGACCAGGAACGTACCCGTGACGATGGGGTAACCAGCGATGGCTAGCCACCAAGCGTGCGATGAGCATGACACGGACGGAGAAAGGTGTGATGAGGAGGCTTACCAGCTGGGCCCGAGGTGAATCCAGGGGCGGGGAGAACGAGAGCATCCAAGGAATATGCCTGGAGAGCTGCGTCTATGCCGCGTGTCGCACCGAGTTCCTTGTCGAACGCGAGCGATTGGTAATAGGACGCATTGAAGCCGGTTGTAGCTTCGGAGGCGATTAGCCTGCAGGCGGAGGTCGCGGTGTTTCGTCAGCAATGAGCATGTGTTGCGTAAATGGGAAGACCTACTCTGATTGGTCTGTGTAACCGGTGGGTTCTTCCAAGGTCGGATTTGCGCTGTCGAAGGCGATGACATCGGCCAAGGAGGCAACGCCTGATGGGTTGGCGATGAGGCTGTCAAACCAAGCATTGAGTTGAACCTACGTAGTTGAGCACGCACACGTCAGTCCAGGTCAAGCACGAGTCATCCACCACGACAAACCTTGAAGTCCGTATTCAAAACCACCGTCTCGTTGTTCGAGTTATAAATTTCGTACGCAGAGGGAAGGTCTGCGGGGTCCACGATCGTCGCACCGAGCTCTTTCAGGGTCTCGAGAGCTTGTTCAAATACGACGTTGACATATGGGTCGTTTCCGGTCAGCGAATCGTTCAAGAACACGGCGCGGGGCACTCCAATGCGCTTCCCGACCAGTGACGAGTTGCTCAGTGCCATGCTGTAGTCGGGAACAGGCAAAGGCTGTGCGAGCGTAAAGTTGTCGTTAGGATCAGGGCCAGCAATAACTGAAAGGACAATGGCCGCGTCGCTCATGGAACGTGTAAGAGGGCCAACTGTGTCTTGATGCTCGGATATAGGTATGACTATGAAGAATGTCAGGAAAGCGGTTTCGAAGGACTAGCTACCCACCTCCTGCACGAGAGGTAAGACCAACGGTTGGCTTGATGCCAACGAGATTGTTCTGGTTAGCAGGGCATGTAATGCTTCCATCTGTTTCCGTCCTACAATCGCATAAGATGACTGTGGAAAAGAGGATGGGCCGAACGCACCCAAGGGAGACAGCTGTCAAGCCAATAGAAGAAGCCACGGCAGAACCAGACGACGATCCGCAGGGATCGGCATTCGGATAATAGGCGTTGGTGCACTGTCCGCCGCGTCCTGACCATCCTGATGCCAGGTTGCCTCTAAAATGGGCCCACTCGGATAGGTTTGCTTTGCCTATGCGTGCGAGAGGATCAGATGATGCGGGTTATACCTCCGAAGATTACTTGCCGAGGATGATGGCACCAGCCTGGCGTAGCTTCTTGACAACGCCAGAATCCTCGGGGATGATTGACTTGAGGAGGGTGTAACTTCCAGCGGTGGTATTCATGCCTGAGATCCATGCGATTTCAACCAGCTCATCAACAATGCAAAAGCGTCATACCCTCGAAAGCCACTGTCCCGATGTTGTCTTTTACAAGGATGGGAATACCGTGGAGGGCACTGCGAGGCCCGTAAAGAAGGCGCTCATAATCCAGTGTAGCGGCCTCTTGGAGCGCGGAGGGGTTTGTCTCGATCACAGCACGAAGGGCAGGACCCTGAAGATTGACTTCCTCAATGCGAGCAAAATATGCCTATTTGAAAATCCATCAGTACAACTTCGTGCGCGCATTTCCAAACGTCATACCTTGATCAGATCCACACTGTTAAACTGCCCGGAAGTCAGTCCCGCTTGAAGTTCTGTCAAGGACGCCTCATACAGATCCGGTAGGGGTGTTGTTATTGCAGCCGAGACGAGGGACGAATGGGCCAAGAGGAGACCGAAGCATATCCATTTGACTAAATGCTTAAGTGAGGCCATTTCAAGCTGGGTTGGGCGTAGTGGGATGCGGCATGTCAGTCAAATCATCCTGAAGTACTGGATTTTGGGGATGCGGTTTTCCACGCTGTCAGCAGGAGAGCCGGGCAGCATGGGGAGGAGTCAGCGGACAGATAAGCAATATGAGAAGTTGTATTTCGGGAACTAGACGGAGTCGATAAGGGATGCAAATATAAACTTACCCATGAAAATGCACAGCGACATCCGCGCATCTGGGCAATTCTCACTGGCACATGAACCAGCTTTCGAGTCCATGAGACGATACGAGCCTGAGAACACAGGGGATTCTTCCCTTGTAAGTACTGAAAGGTAGCAGCAGCGGGAGCAGCCACGCTAGCTTGAACCAGAGGCATCAGTCGTGTTGCTAACCCATACTACATAGCACAACGACCCAGGCTGCTTACATGCGAAATTGCTGGGAGCCCGTGCTTCGCTAGTACTTTAAGCCAAATGGCAACATCCAGGCCAATGTCATTAGCAGCCTTGACAGACTTTGCGTATTCGGTTCTTTAGCTTCCGAGATGTGAGTCTCCAAGGCAAAATTGACTGACATAGCACCACTGGCAACAAATGCTCAGGTCAAAGAACTTCTTGCGCCGAACTCCGAGAACTCCGCTACTCATTGAAGGGAGTTTCAAGTTGGACTCGGATATCGTCTCAGTGAACTCACTTGCTCACTTTTCCGGGGCCCCAGGACCGTCACAGAATTAAGGCCAATCTAATCTGCAATCGATAATGGATCCAGCATCCTCGGACTTTTCGAGATGGGTGACTCGGCACCGTGGTCTCCCTCTTTTCGAATCTTTTTCTAATCTTGGAGTCGTCGCTCCATCGTTCGCTGCATGTGTGCTCCTCGTGGTCGCAGTTAAGCGGGGAAGCACATAAATACGCCTGCAACAGTCCAGTCCCGTGCCGAGACTCTGAAACTACTGTACGTTTACTTCTCCGATCCTTCCCAACGCAGGGCTGGAATGGGGAAAAGGACAGCTTTGATTGCACTCATTAGAACACCATGATCAGATCACGCATGCTTGCAGGCTTCATTTCGAACCGTTGGTTCCGTGATTACATGTACATTTGAAGCCTCTTGTGAAGGCATTCTGGGGGTCGCAGCTCACGCCCTACCCGGAAGGTCAGGCCCCGTCCCGGGCCGGAGAGCGCTCGCGCTCTTGCCCATCCACTGTTTGTCGTCGTCGTCGTCCCCCTCTTCTCTCAAGCGTCCAAAGCGGCGTCCACAAGGAGGTAAGCCATCGTATTCCCTCCGCATGCATTCCGCGCCCGAATGTCACCATCGGTTCTTTAGACAAAGGCGTTCGGGTCGTACCTGTATGAGCTCGCCAAGATCGACACAGTGGTCAAGACGACCGAGATGGCCTAAAAGTCCTTCTATTGTGCTGGCACCATGTTTTAGGGTCTCAATAAGAGCCACAAATCTTGATGGCATGTACGATACCAGACCCGCGGGCGATTCGGGGGTACTAACGCCAACAACTTGGTGTGCTTGGAATATCCATCTCTTGTACAACCTATTCGCTTCTGCGTACCTACAACGATGTTTGAAAGCGGCGATCTCACTCACGCAACACGCGCATCTCAACGGCGCAACAGCCCCGTCATGATGCTATCCTTGACTCTCCTCGCCGTAGGCATTGCTCTTGTGCTTGGGCGTAAACGTCCAGGTCTCCGGCGCAGGCCCGAGGAACATCTCCGAAATCCTGACCCAGTCCTGGCTATTAGGGCTCGCGAGGAGCGTCTCTGCGTGCCGCACGTCAGTCTGACATCCATGACGTCGTTCAGCGCGGAGACGTACCGAGCTCGTCACGGCCCCGAAAGGCGGGGGCACGCTCGTTGATCCGCGCGGGGAGGCGCTCGAGCAGGCCGATCGGGATGTAGCGGTACTGGAACGAGAGGGCTTCGCAGAGGTACCGGCGCGTCTTGTTCACCCCGACCGTGTCCGTACCGAAATGGGTCAATCCATATTCGGCGTACTGTCATCGCATCAGTCGCGCCAGGCAGGACGTGGTGCGAGGGACGACGCACCTGGCGCACGAGCTCGAGGCGCTCGCGCGGGCTAATGTCCCATTCGCGCCGGTCCTTGATTTCGGTGAAGATCCATGGCTTGATGAGCGCGCCGCGTCCGATCATGATGCCGTCCACGCCGGCGGCGTTGACCTTTTCCCAGTAATCTTGGGCAGAGAAGCAGTCGCCCCCGCCAAAGATGGGGACTGGTAAGACTGCAAGATACACGATCAGTGGGGTGATCTAGGGTAGAAAAGAAGGGGGGACGTACGTCCTTGCTCTTCCTCGCACGCCCGGACGGCGTCCACGCATTCCTTGATGTAGCCCCAATCGGCGAGTTTTGTATAGCGCTGCTGCCGCGTGCGTCCATGCAGCTGCGCGTGCACGCGTCGTCAGCGCGAAGGAGAGACAGAACGATTCATACTTGCCGTGATGCAGCCGACGCCCCACTCAGAAATGAGCCGAGGCATGAGCTTGTGTGCTGTGTTGCGTCCTTCTTTGACACCCGTGCGGAGCTTGACCGTCACGGGTATCTCTCCGAGAGCCTTGTTCATCCCAACGACGATCTTACCGAGCTTGGCAGGTGTGTCGAGTACTGAAGACAATGAGTAAAAGGGGGTGCAGTGCGGATGCGAAACGTACAAGCAGACCCGCTGCCAGTTTTGAACACTAGATCGATAGGACAACCACAATTGATGTCTACAAAGTCGATACCACTGGAGAATTCACTACCAAGAATCTCTGCAGTCGGCACCATCGTTGAGGGTTTGTTCCCAGCGAGTTGAACGCCAAAGATCGATTCGGAGGGGTGGCGACGGACGAGGGACCATTCTTCGCGAGAGGAGCTGAGAAAGGAGGTGGCCAAGCCCACTGTCGCACATGGAACCGAATGAGCAACTAGAGCGAAGCGCATATATTGGCCACATACTCTCCCCACATGTTATATCAGCGCCGAGGGTGACACAAAGCCGCCGGAATGGCTGAGAATATGTGAAGGCAAGGCCTGAGGTGCACGAATGTCAACGTACCAGGTTTCCGACAGTTGTGAGGGGTGCAAGATCTTGACGGAGATAAGAACGTGTCAATTTGAAGTTACTAGGGTGATGTCTTACAAGTTTTTCCCGTCCAGTGTAACCTCTTCTTTTCAGAGAAGCGCATAGGTACGTCGGGGGTGTCGTTTTGATTTGCAGCGTCACCAGTCTGCTTCATTGCGGTCGCGTCTGTCTGGTGTAGAGCACTCCCTTGTGCGCGGCCTTCCCGTGCTGGCGTGTCCTCCGGGCCATTTCCAGCCTCGATTTTCTTGAGGTACGCGGCCGTGATGGGTCTCGGGTACTGTCTCACGGTTGGTAGAACCAAAGAACGAGAAGAATTAGGGACTCGCCTTGTTTTGGCGAAGCAATTTCAAGGCTTCTGCGCTGACCTGGTTGAGTTCGGTGTAGATGGGAGCGTTCATGGATTTTTTTTCTTGGTCCGTGATGAGTGTGACCGAGCCGTTGTCATCGACACGTGCATGGCCCCCAAGGTATCGGCATTTGAGCCCGAGACGACATTCGCCCGTTTCTTCAAAGCTCGGACAAGTGGTGCTGAAATCGAGGGATGGTTCGGGCGTAGGTTCATCGTTGTCCGTCGCAACGAAAGGCGGGATGGTGCCGATACTGCTGGCCAATGGCATCTTTATGTCTCTTGGTTTGGCGGCGAGATAAGCGTCAATGTCGTGCGTGAATCGACATCTAGGATACGTCAACGAAGAAGTTCGATGTAGAGAATGGACTCACTCTGATCCGTGCTCGCAGAGCGTCCCGTTGGCGACGCGCCAGCAGAGTTCGAGCTCGTCTCGAACTTTTCCGAACCGTCTGCCCTTGTTGGCACCGCGGTGGGCCTTTTTTTCCTGTCGAGTGAGCTTCTTGCGACCCCCTGGATTCGAATCTGTGTCTGCGATGGGCTCAACAGGTTGTCCTGTGTGTGATGTCGATCCTTCTGCAGCGTCGTCGTCTGCAGCTGGTCGAGCAGCATCGCTGAGCAGAAATCTGCAGGTCGTCAGTGCGATAGTGAGCGTGCAACATGAACTTACTCTGCTTTGACGGACGCGGTCCCTGGACTCGACATGATCGTCGTAATCAACACAGTCACAGATGGACAAGTTCGCGACGCTCGAACCTACGAAACTCTACACAAGTCCACAACCGCGCTCGCCATCGACACCAACAGCGACGAGCCATGTAAAATCGACACCGAAACCTTCGCGAACGACCCTCCTTGAAGCCAAGAAGTCGCCCTCACCTCCCATCGGAAAACTCCCAGCGGATCTCCATGTACTGGTGTTGGCACACCTCCCGATCCCAGACGTCGCGCGGTACGCCAGAGCGAGCAGGGCAGCGAGCAGGGTTGTCAGGGATGAGCGGGTCTGGGAACGGCGCTGGCTCGACCTCGCTGCCCACCGACTCGGCCTCACGACCGTCCTCGATGACCTCGAAGCTAAATCCAAGGCAGAAAAAGACCACCAAAGCGGGGGACCAGCGACGCTCGCCGTCTCCTCGCTCGACGACGACTTTGGCGACTTTGCCTCGGCACCACCGAATGCGCTGCTCGACCTCGCCAGCTTGGCACCACTGGACGCATATCAACCTGGACAACCGACGCCGACGTTCCGCGCAAAGTATGTACGCGCTCATACGCTACTGCTTCCCCTCTTGCCCGCCCCGAATGCGTCGCCCCACTCGGTGCTCGCATCCATCACCTCATGCTTGACGTCCAGCCCGGATATTGCGACTCTGCTTGCTCAAGCTCGGGTGCTACACCTCCTTGCACGCTTCCTCTCGCCTGCTGTCAAACCCGTGTCTACATGGGATCTCCGTCTCGCCTCGCTCAAGGCTTCCCTCGATAGATTTGACGCCAGCCTCCTGACAGCATTTGATGCCGCAGACACAAGTGGCAACGAGGCACGGATGAAAGAGGTCGCCGTCGCCAGCTGGGAGGTATCGATATGTATGAATGACATTGGTCGGCCAACGAGTAAATTTGGAGGGGCAGCAGGGGAATGGGAGATGGGGAGACTTTGGGCAGAGAAGAGAGAGGTTTTTTACGAGCAGGGAAAATGGGATTCATCGGCCAACTTTACGTGCGTCTGCCTCTCCTTCCTTATCGGCTTCCCTGATCGTCAGCGTGCAGGGATGATACGCATCTCGACTTTACTGCCATGGATGGATTCATGTCCCGTGTGCTTTCTGCCATCGAGGAGGACGGTGCAAGGGCATTCCGGGTGTTTCCACGCGAGTCTGGGGTGCTACTCGCATTTGCCGAGAGAATTGCTAGTGACGTGGTAAGTCTCGTGGTGTTCCCGGTTAGAATCGTATTCACGCTTCTCGCCAATAGCTATCTGAATACATTTCCGCCTTGCTCGCGCGTGCACGTACACTCAGCATACCCCTCTTCTTGTCCGCGACCGCCGCATGTTTTAGAGAAGCGTTCAGAGTCGTCGACAGCATTCTCACCATTTCGGGAAGCTCCAAAAGCAGAGGACGCGAAGCCGAGTCAGGAACGATCCGGGTAGAGCAAGCCGAGGATGTGATGTACGTATCCGGCTCGTCGTTCGCTACACTGAAGGCTCAGCACAGAATACAGCTACAAAATGTTTGAGCCCAACATGGACGACTATCTCGAAGACGAAATGGACGAACTCAGACGCGCCCTTGAAGTCATCTGCAAAGACTGGGAACGATCCGTCTCGGTCACGGGCGTCTCCATGGTACGCGTGTCTAGGCCCCACGACCTCCGGTCCTGTTGACCCGGTTTGCTCGCTAGGTCACGCCCAACGGGACGCCGTCGCAGGCACGAGCCGCACAAACGCGGTTTCTCGGTTCGCAAAACCCAGCGCTGGTGAAGCGCAACGTCCTCGCATCCTTTACGGATGTCCTCCTCCTCCCTGTGACAATCGTCCCGCGCGCCGTGGGTGCAGGCGTCGGTGCGGTCGGCGCCATCGGGACCGGCGTAGGTGCTGCGATCGGGTCGGGCGTGGAGGCGGTGGGGACGGGCGTCGTGCAGGGGATCGCGATGCTGAATCCACAGCGGTGGGTCGGGACGGGGAGCGCCTCGGGCGTCGGCGCGAGTGTGGGTGCGAGAGAGGCGCCGGGTGAAGGGTATGAGAGCTTTGGGAATGATGGCGCGCTGTTCGAGGTGGGCGAGGACGAGGACGAGCTGGAGGAGGCGGGTAGTGGGGCAGGGGGAGGCGCAAGCAGCCCAGGCATGGATGATGCTGGGTGGGGCGAGATCGCAGAGAGCCGGGTGAGCGAGAATGGGGTTGCCGGTTCCGGCGCTTCGGGCGATGGGCTGGCCAAGCGAACGCACTCGACGTCGGGCGCGGCGAGTACCATGACGGCGAGGACGCTGATATCCACGAAAGACCCACCACTTTCTTCGCGGGCCTCTGCAGCGCCTTCGGTACGCTCACAAGCCTCGGCGCATGCTTCTCACGAAGCACTCGATTTGTTGCTTTCGCTTGACGTCTCGCTACAGTTCATCCATGCCACCCGAGATGCCATCAAGCGGCTCGAGACGTTCGCCGGGTATCCAGGGACGATGGGCACGCGTGTGCGAGATACGCTCAATGAGGCGTTCTGCGAGATGTTGAGCGGACTCGGCACGAAGCACATTGCATGGGGATTCGGAATGTGAGTTTGGGGATTCTGTGATGCCATCGCGTCGTTCTGACCATGCCATAGTGCGACTGAGCGCATGTCGACATATAAACCCGCCGAACACGAAGGCACGACGAGCGTCGCACCGCTGTTGCAATTTTTTGAACTCGTGCACATCGGGGACACGATCCAGAGCATGGTACAAGTGTTTTTCGACAAAGAAATTGTATGTGTCTACGCCCTCGTTGCTCACGTCTTGCTCACTGGTCGGCTTCTCGTTCCCCAACTAACTTCAATTCGGGTCGCAGGCTCCACATATCGACAAGACCGACTTTCTGAACGTCGTCGTCAGGGAGAAGAAGCGGTTTGAGAATACATTGGATGATTGTGTCGCCTCGGGGTTGAACGCTGGGACGCAAGTGTTGATGAACCAGGTACGTACACACGATTTGATGAATGACTGACCACCTAGTCTCGTCGCTCTCCCACCACAGGTCGACCATGTCATCCAAACGCTGACCAGGCCCAGGGAATACTACCCACCGGAGGATGCTGCGCTCGATCTCCGCCCAACCGAGGGCTGTCGCGAAGCGATCCAGTGCCTCGAGACGCACTGTAAACTCCTCAAGGGCAGTACGAGCAAGGAGGTGCTCGAGGTGTTTTATCAAGAAGTCGGGATACGACTTTTGGCGTGCGTATTTGCGTCCCGACGGTGCGATCGATGCAGTACTGACGCGCGCGACCGCAGGATATTGCAAAAACACATCAAGCGGCAAATTATCTCACTGAATGGCGGGTTTCAGGTGATTGCGGACCTGAACGCGTACCATGCGTTCATCGCGTCGCTCAGGGTATGGAACTCTCGTTCCTCTGATCTCGTGGCGCATGCATTCACCTTGATCGTATCTTCAAGGTGCCGAACATTACCGCTGACTTTGACCACCTCAAAATGCTAGGACATGTCTTTGTCGTCGAGGACGCCAAAGACCTTGCACAGATCGTGCGGGACGTGACGCGATATGGAGGTGCGTATCGGCCAGAGGTATGTGTCTCCCGCTCACGCTTCCCCTTGTTGGCGATGGTTGCTCACACGCGCCTTTGCAGGACATCTACGAGTTCATCCAGCGCCGGTCTGACTGGAAGAAGATTGAAAAAACGGTCGACAAGGCGATGTACAACCTCAGCTTTAAGGAGGATTGTGTCATCGCTTGACTACACCCATTTGTATATATGGATCCGATGCTAATCCGTGTAGATGTGGATTCCCTCGTTCGTGATGAATTAAATCGCTGAATCGCACAACGAAGGCGAGTGCGACAACCGGCGACGACGGTGCGATGTCGCTGACGATCCGGCACCGTTGACGACATGACGACATGACGACGATGACACGTTCCACTCGACCACTGCGCATTCCTTCGCCAACAAGGAGCCACTTAGCCTAATCATTGACTTGAAATTGATGACGATGCAGGGAGCCATGCGACGCGACTTCAAATCGCGCAAGTGGATTGATCGGTTTTACTCTCTTGTTGATGCTTTACTCACTTGTGAGTAGCTCCCAACTGCAAGTTGACAACAGCCAGCTGGCCGAGTTGTCAACTGGAAATTGATCACAAGCCTAGCAGGAGCCACGAGACGCGACTTCAAATCGCGCCGGCGCCGGCAAGTAGACTAATAGTTTTCACCCCCTTATTTATGCTACTTTGTATACTTGTGCTAACGTCGAATGCTAGTTGACAATAGCCACCTAGCCTAGTGGTCAACTGGAAATTGATTCCAAGGTGGGAACCACGAGATGTGACTTCAAATCACGCGCGTGGACTGCATTCGTTTTTACCCTCTTTTCTATAATAGTTTACTTGCGCCAATTTTAATTCTAGCTGACACCAGCCGCCTAGCCTAATTGTCAACTAGAAATTGATTGCAAGGTAGGAATCACGAGACGGGACTTCAAATCACGCGCGTGGAGTACACAGGGGACGGCCAAGGTTGTTTCTTTGTGACATTCCCTCTTCGTACCCGTGCGGACCTCTCCAATCGAGCCGTGTCAACACATAAACATAAACCTGGCCCTTCGATACCGCCTCCAATTTTTTATCCTCGAGTAGTGGGATGAGGCCGATCCTGATTTAACCCCACGTCCGCACATGCCAGCGATTTCTGACTGGTTTTCGAACTCGCAGGGCCCCTGTCTCTCAGCAGTCTTGGCAATTGTTCGGGTTTATCGGAGCGCTGAGTCCGTTCGCCCCGCAGTCTTGGTAGATTTCTATCCTGTTCCGCACGACCAGCAGGTCGAGCGAGGTATCTAATCCATTCGCCATGTCAGCGTTTCCTTGAGGCACAGAATAAGATCACGATGTATGCACCCCACCAACGCCGACCTGGTGATCTGAACGATATCCTAATTTGCGTGATCCCGTTTGATTAGCGATATAGTAGTTTGAACAGAAACCGAGTACGAACCACGCTCTCATCGACCCAATCTGCCAGACTCCGTCTGCGCCTTGTGCTCTCCAGACCGGTGTCTGGTATGGACACGATGGCATCGCCGTGTGAGTAGCCATTTTTCGACCACAGATATCACGTCATCTAGCATGTATGCTATATGGGTTGGCATAATGCTAAGCTAGTACGAGTTGCGATATAAGTGAGTTAGAGCGGTGAGGCCGGTGAGGCCTCGAGGTCTTCATGATGTCCGCGCGGGTCCGGCCCGCCTCAGGCTGTGGCGACTCGGACTTTGCCCGCTCACTGGCTTGTTACGTCAGCATGACCGCATCCGAATTCAAGTTGCCACTTTCACTTTGTTGAAGCATACCCATGTCGACTCACGTTTTCACAAGCGACAAATGCACACCATGACACGAGTGCTTATACCGTCATCATTCTCTCGCAGACTTACGGGCCATTGAGCGTGTCGCATACCATGGTCGCAACCCTCAGGCTCTCGCTCCACTGGCTATCCGCTTCACTGGGAACTAACTGGAAGGTGCGCAGGCCTGATGACGCGTTCACGAGATGTGGAGACGCGCGGCGCATGCGCTGTCAGCGGACAACCAGAACCAGCAGCGACTTTACTGTGAAGACACCTGACGATGCTGAACGGCAGACACTAACAATGTTCACTTTTGCCCTCACTGGCAGGACACGCTGCGAAGGACTCGGATGCTTGACAGAACGAGCGTATTCAGGGTGCTCATTAGAAAATCACAATGCCCTCACTGATCAGCGACCTCGGAATGTTTCGCTCGGCGTGGAAAGTTTTCA
>JBBPOD010000878.1:0-13328 GCA_038091255.1 Tylopilus intermedius | reverse complement strand
TAGGACGAGCATACCTCGACGTTTTTGATCGGATCGGCGAGGCCCAGCCCGCGCCAATTAGTGCGGTTCAAATGCTGCCACTCTTCGTCCTCGGCCATCGCTCATAGGTCCATCGTCCTGTAACGTGAGACAGAGGGAGTTATCTCACAATTTCCATATTAGAAATGAACCGTTCCATTTGCCATGTTGGTTGAAACGTTGGCTGATACCAGCCACAATACCAACCAACATTAATGCCATGGCGCCCGCCACATAGGTTCTCACCAGGCTATCTCCTCATGGACTGAATCAACGAATATTTAATGGCAGACGAGCATTCTCTGTTGCCCCGCTGGAGCTCGCTGAGCCTCCAACATGACCACAATCACCCCAGCAACTCTCTCATTTGCATATCTCAAGGCTGTCCGTGACGTCCGGTATCAAATGGGTATGTCGTATGCTATGTCCCTCCAAGGTCACGTACTGATTGTGCCGAAGTGGCCGCGCTCAGTTTCATGGTCTGGGAGTTCTTCATGATGCTTGGAGAAGAGACGGAGTATATATGGCGGTTAGTCCAAGATGACCTGTATTGCAATCATCTCACATGCGAGCCATCATTGGCAGGATGCGACACTGCACGCTGAAGTGGTGCTACTTTTACTTTCGCTATGTGTTACTAGCCGCACAAATGTAGGTTCGACAGCCACTTTAATCACACACCGAGGTGACTGATGTCATCTTAGATCTCATCTGGCGATCTCGTCGGTCTTGTCATCGGGTCGCATGTCAGACTCCTTGTGCACTGCTTGGTATCGATATGTAGCATTCATCCTACAACTCTCGACCACAATGATTGAACTTATATGGGCCTCTAGAGGTAAGCCCCCTAATACCATACGCTGGCAGAACCCACTCTTCAACCCTTCTCGGGCCAGTTTATGCTTTATTCAATCGCAACTACAAAGTTGGCGTTCTTTTTGGTAGCTTGATCCTTTTGAATGTGTGTTTCGCAACCGCACATATTGTCAGATCTCACCCATTGAAGTATTTCGGGACATGTATGCTTCCTCTCCCGCTGGGCGACTCCGCATATGGTCATACGTTAAGTTTTCTACTACCAACCGCGCCCTCATACTGACGTAGCACCTCTAGAGGCGTCGTTATGTTCGTCCAGAGTGCCTTCATTGGCATGATCATCTACAAGCGTCTTGCCGAAGTGAGACGAGGGTGGGGAAGAGCACCCATTCTATCATATCTCGTAAGAGAAGCTACGAGTAACTACACTGCAATATTCGGTGGGTCGCCTGACGAACTACTTCAGGGATGACTGGATGTGAGAATTAATGTCATATTTTAGCGCTGTGTGCTATTAGCCTGGCAATCTGCGGACTCGATGATCAACGCGTTATTGTTGTTTTCTAGTACGTCTTACGTGTCCGCGCTTCAAAGATACTGACATTGTGACGGAAAGCTGGTCTGTATCGTTACATTCTGCAATTGTGAGTCATGCCAATTGATGACAAGGTGTGTGCAGAGACCCTAAGAATCCACCCAGGGTTGTCGTCTCATTTTGAACATGGAACCATTTACAAGACGGGATGTCTCGGACGATGAGGAGATCCTATTCACATCCCATATATCCTTGTAACACTGTATTCCCCCAACAATGGAGGCATCCAGAAATTACGAGGACACGTCAATCAACATCATCGATTGGCCCCGCAGTGTTTTGCAAGGACAGCATGACGGTGACTTAGGCCCTTCAAAGGGTGCCGATGGCACTAACTGATTGAGGATTGTGCTGATTCCGATAGTTGACACAGGAAATATGTTCTTAGTTCCCAAAGCCAGACCTTATACTTCGAAATCAGAAGATAGTCAGCAATGTTGACCCAGACAAATCTGGTTAAATGACATGGCTTACCCACATGACTCTGTGGACGCTTACTTGACGATAGGTACCTCAGGTGCGAGTCCATCGTGAGAAGGCTCTGTTGTTGCTTGCATTCGATTGGTCCTCATGATGCTGAGGATTCTGGTTCCCTGAGCAGTGTCCCACTGCGGGCCTCTTCGACGCTCGTAAGCAACAGGAACGAACGCCACATCCGTTCTCACAGCAGCATCCAATCGAGTTTACTGGACCGATAGAGATTCCCTCGCATAAGTACGGTCGCCATCCCTACCTCGAGCTCGCAGGGCCCCCAGATATGATATCAATCACCAGCACACCGGCTTTCTCGTTGGCATATCTCGAGGCCGTGCGTGATATCCAGTACCAAATGGGTCTGTCTTGTCCTGCCGGCGTCACTCAGACTACCGACTCACAGCATCAAAAGTGGCGGCACTCAGTTTCATGGTCTGGGATCTCCTTTTGATGTTTGCAGAGGAGGTAGAATTCATATGGCGGTAAGATCATCCAAGTCACAGGTGTGTCACGGTGTGCTGAAAGTCATTTCTGACAGAATGCGACGTTGCGTGTTCAAATGGTTGTACTTTTATTTTCGTTATTTCCTTCTAGCTGTGCACATGTAAGTTCGAGGTCTTCAAACAGCGCGCAAAAAAACTTTGGTTGACGTCATGGTAGATTTCACCTGGCCATCTCACCCAGCTTGTCATCCGGCCGCACGTCGGACTTTTTGTGCTTGATATGGTATCGATACATAGTATTCATGGGCCAATTCTCGATCACTTTACTCGACGTTATCCTGGCCTCCAGAGGTACGCTGAAAATATCATACACAAACTGGCTTCTCAACTCCCGTCGGACTAGTGTTCGCTCTGTTCAATCGCAGCCGTAGGGTGGGTATTTTCCTAGGCGGCTTGATCCTCTTAGATATGGCCCTCGCGGGAATACACATGCTCCGAGTCAAATACACTACAATGGAATATTTCGAAGCTTGCATGCTTGTGAAACCGCAGACCGATCTTGCAAACGCTCACACGTAAGCTTTTCACTTTGGAACGCATCTACTCTCATACGATAACGTAGTAACTCAGGACGGGTGTTATGATTATCCAAAGTACCATCATGAGCATGATCATGTTCAAGCAGTCAGTTGGGTCTACACTAGGGTGGTGGAGGACGCCTCTTCTGTCCTTTTTGATGAGAGATATTTCAAGCAATTATATAGCTGTCTTCCGTGAGTCATCCCGCATGCACGAACCAAGTACGGCTTGAAGCGATGACATACTTTAGTGCTATGCAGTATGACCCTAGCCATCTTTGGGTTCGATGATCAGCGTTCTATTATCATATTCTAGTGCGTCTCACGTGTTCTCGATTCTAATCAATGTTGACACCAGGACTGTAGTTGGTCGACGCCGTTATTTTCGGCTGTTGTGAGTCATGGCACTGGCAAGGCGTGTATAAGATACTCAACCTCTACACAGGGTTGCCGTTTGATTTTGAACATGGAACGTTTCGCGAGAAGATATCCTCCGGAGGAGGAGATCCTTTTGACGAGTCATATCACTCTGTAATGTTGTATCTTGCGACAACAGAAGGGCGCAGGGCCTTCAAATGGTCAAGCAAACGATTGCCAAGAAACTCCCTGTGCCACGGCAGCCCACAAGCCAGGCACGCAGCGATTCTTGAATTTACCATTGCTATCCGTGACACTGTCAAATTCGTGGCCCTACTGTAACGTCTTGGCACTCGCCAAGGCGCCCGGTGGCAGTAGGACTCGAGCAACTAACAGTCCATCGACGTCCATCCCTGAAGTGAAACCACATTCCAGGAGCTACTCTCACTGGCAGATCCTCCCCGACACTATCTGCTGCTACCAAATTGGGTATCTGGAGGTGGACCCAAAGTTTAAGAAATTCAAAGTAGAGGACTCTGATTCAGAAGGTTGTCAACTCCAATCCTACGTTCTCAGGGTTGGAAAACAAGGTTCAGAGCTGACATGACCATGCCGACAAGCTTCCATTTTACGGAGGTAAGCGGACAATTGTGGTTGTTCGCATTTTCCCCACTACCGTGGGAGTCGGGCAGTGCAATGACAGGGAAGCAAGCCTCCAACCTATTTACGGACGAATGGCGATGACTTGTCGACCGACAAGCTGTCGTTGGCCACGTTCTCAAACCTCGGATTATTAGGTTCCTGAACCGATTTCTATGCCAGCATGCCTGGCGGGAGGGTCGACCCCCAATGAACGAAGCAGGTTGTTAATCGAGGATTTACGATAACGTGCGCTTCGATACCACCAACAAACTTTGTTGGACAACAAACGTGGGAGTGAAACACAACTTACCCTGACACGCCGTGCCAGTGGATCAACCATGGCTCCGAGTCAAAGCCCATCGCCTAGGTGCCGAGCCTCTCGTAGTTGTGCAAGGCTGTCATAGTCATATGTCCCCTTGTGCAAGATGCTTTCAAGCAACGTCTACAATGCCCTGCCATCCGCGCACGCAGCTGCCACAAGCGACGTGCGGTACCATTGCGGTACCGTTTAGATATCCCTCGTGTCCCGCGCGGTACTGATTTACCTCTCACCTCCAGTCGCATCGCTTGCTCTCCTGGTCTGGGACTATATTGTAGTACTGGATGATGAAGTCGAGTATGTTTGGATGTGCGCAACGTGTCTTTTTGGTCCAAGTCAGCTCCCTGAATTTGAACTCCCACAGTATGTGTAACAAAGGTCCCTTCAAGTGGGTATACTTCATTATGCGTTATGGCGTGATAATCGCACACGTGTAAGTGAACCTGCAATATTTCGATGACATCACGTCAAGGTCGCTGACGCCGACTCAGCATGCATAATTTGTTGTTCGACATGCTGGCAAATAGCGGCAACCCTCCCATGATGTGCAGGATGTGGTATTCCTATGTTGTAGCGCTCTCGCAGACCACTCAAACCTTGCTCGAGCTTATTTTGTCTTACCGGGGTAAGTGAGGTTAATTCCAGATCGGCAATGACATGACGTTCGCAGTATTTGCTCTATATAACCGATCGAAGAAGGTCGCGTTCCTGCTAGCGGTTTTGATTTTGGCTGAGGTCGGGGGGACGATAAGGTTATTATGTCTGGGAGATGCCCCGGGTTTTTATGGAACGTGCCTTCTACAAGCTGTGGACAAAGAGGGCATGAAACAAAGGTGAGTCCTGGTTCACTCTGTTGCGGACTTTCGTCAAACAGGGGGCTGCAAAGCATATTAGGGTTCATCGTCCATTGCGCGATTATAGCATTGACACTGTTCAAGTATTTCTTTGCCGTCAGGGCGGGTTGGGGCAGGACTCCCCTTGTATCACTTGTGGTTCGTGATAACAGCTTGGTGTATTGTTCAATTGTCTGTAAGTGGGCCCCGTCTGGACAGCTAGCCCGGTACTCACGTGCATGATGGCTTAGTCTTGGTTACCACAGTAGTCGTCGTGTGTGGTCTGTACAACGAGCGAGCAGTTGCTGTTTTTTAGTTCGTGCTTTCTTTTAGTCTCATTGTGCGCGCTGCTGATGGGCCTGGCCTTCCTTGCGATTTATTAGCTGGGCTACCGCCCTGACCAGTTTCTCGGTAAGATCGCGCTTGATCTCGGGCCTGTGTTCGTTCATGACATCCTATCTAGGGGTGCCGCATGATACTAGGCATGGAGCGGTTTGCGAGACAAGAGGTTTCGGCTGCGACCCCAGACCAGCTATTCCTCACCAGCGAATTTAGCCTGAGAGCGGTCGAGTCTGACAGCCAGCATGATGGATCTGCTTCCTAACCAGCCTTGGAATTAGGGTGACGTTGATATTGACGCTAGTAAATTTCAATGGACCCTTGTCGCTAAGTTCCTTGTAGCATACCTAACACATTTGATCGAGACAGTTATGCATATGTTTCCTGGGGTGATCAGATATGCATGGATCTTCAGTTATAGCAATACAGCTGAATTTCCAAGCTAACGGGAGAAGCCACGACTCGGATAAGAGAATCTGCCCATCTACCGGTGGCTTGGCTCTTGGTTCGCACGATCACGTTTAGCAGAAACCCTCCTCCGGAGTGGCGCACACTTTGCTCTCTCACTTCCATTGATGTCGCATTCGCCAGCACCACAGTCGTCCAACTCTCTCCTCCTTCGCCGTCAGCTTACAGAGCTCACCAAACACCCCGTCGAGGGCTTTTCTGCAGGTACGGGCAACCTCCTTCTATGGTGTTGATCTTCAACGGATTCCTGACAGAATTATGGGAAAAGGACTCGTCGATGATAACAATCTGTATGAATGGGAGATCATGGTCATTGGGTGAGTCGGTCCTGTGGGACCGTTGGGTCGTACCACCTCGCTGATCTCCCCGAAAGCCCGCCTGATACCCTCTAGTGAATACCTCTCCTGTCTCCAGAGTGACCTTCTTACTGATCTACCATCTCATCTAGCGAGGGCGGTTTCTTCAAGGCTCGATTGACCTTTCCACCCGAGTATCCGTTGTTGCCTCCCAAGATGAGGTTCATCACTCCGATGTGGCATCCAAACAGTTGAGCCATCTGTGAGCGGAGATGCGATCCGATGTTGACATGTCACACAGTCTACCCCGATGGCGTCGTCTGCATATCGATCTTGGTGAGAAATATACATAGTCGTCTACGCCAAGCTTATCACCTTGTGGCCAGCATGCACCTGGCGATGACCAGTACGGCTATGAGGACGCCGGCGAACGATGGATGCCTGTCCATACGGTCGAGACGATTGTATGACTGTTGTGGATTTCCCACTGTATCGGCTGATCACCCTGCGCCCTGTATAGCTTATCAGTGTCATCTCCCTCCTGTCATCGGACACCCCCAACACGGACAGCCCTGCTAATGTTGATGCGGCCAAGGAAGTCCGCACCGATTTGGCCGGTATGGATTTCATCATGTCCAGGACTGCCATGGCTCACGTACCGGCACAGGTTACAAGAAGAAAGTCCGACGGTTGGTGAGGCGTTCTGCCGAGGAGGCGCTGTAGTTCATTGTAATCTTTTTCGTCACAATGCTTAGTGTATCCGCCCCCATCTCAATAGTCGTGTATTCGGTTTTCTTTTTTCTTTGGTTTGTCCGGGTCTGCAATATGACCATTTCACGTGATCTAGAATGGAATGGAGTGCACAGCGTTCAAATTGCCTTTTCAACAACAACCATCCCGCCAGCCCGTTCTCCACATCAACAAGAATCTTCAACACAATGTCTGAACAAGCTGGCGAGGCAAGTTTGTCCAAGATTTTTAGTAGATCTGACCGTAACCAACATAAATCTAAATCTGCACGTATGTTGAAACATCCGATCCACAACTTCGTACGTGACTCTATAGGCCGTGCCCGCAGCGCAACAGGGCAGCTGGACATCTTTTTTGAAATCGTTGGTCAAACAGTCTGTGCGATTAGTCTAATCTGTTGATGATTTATCCTGACAGCCTCGCTGGATTCACTGGGGATCTGTCAGCCCTGACTGCCCCGCCGTTCATCTTGTCGCCCACATCACTCACAGAATTTCCCGGTGTGTTCAATCCTGTCGAGCCGCACTTGACACTGATCAACTTGCAGCCTATTGGTGCGAGCGTCCAGAGTTGTTTGCTCAAATAGCGGAAGGCAAGACGGAGGAAGCTCGTGCGTTGGCCGTGTTGCGGTGGTTCATCGTAATGCCTGTTTCTTGTTCTCTCCTTCTAGAGCTTACGGAGACCCTCTAGAGCACCCTCAAGGGACAGTACACCTCACGCAATGAGTCGATGGGATCTGAGAAGAAGTAAGTACGCCCGGCCACATGTTTGTCCGGGCCTAATCGTCATCCAGACCCTTGAACCCCGTACTCGGAGAGTGAGTGTGTTGCGAAGACTGAGACGTGTTCACTAACGATCTTAGATTGTTCTATGGCTATTGGCCAGAGACGACAGCGCGAGGGGGCAAGACTACTCTAGTTGTTGAACAAGTATCACACCACCCGCCCATTACTGCCTATCACATAGCGAATAACGCCAAGGGTATTGTCTTGAATGGCCACAATGCCCAGAAGACATCGTTTAGTGGTCCGTAGCCGGCCCTGCCCCCTTTGTGCGTGTGCACAACAGGTTGACACATTTCCAGGTGGAAGCATCATCGTTAAGCAGGTCGGGCATGCCATCCTTACAGTTAACCTGCCATCTGGCGGGACGGAAGAATATTTGATTACTCTCCCACGCCTTCGCATTGATGGTCTTTGGTATGGTTCTCCGTATATCGAGCTGGTCGACTCGAGCCACATTCAGGGATCGAATGGGTGGCAGTCTGTGGTACGGTCAACTCCGAGTCTGTGGCGAGCATTCACCGAAACTCACGCCGATATGCTAGATTGAATACAAGGGCAAAGGATACTTTTCTGGAACCTCCCACTCGTTCAAAGCGACGGTTACACATCCTGCGAACCCTTCGGAGCGCGTCATTCAGGGAACGTGGAATACCACGTCGACGGACAAGTCGACTGATGCCACATTCCACGACGTCACGACTCCGAAAGAGGAAATTATCGTTGCACCGGTTGAAAAGCAAGGCGAATGGGAGACCAGGCACTTGTGGTATGGTGTCTCCAAGGGCATTAGGGAAGGAGATTTCGAGACCGCCGCAAGGGAGAAAAGTAGGATTGAGGTAAGCTTCCCATCACTTTTTCGCTGTACTTCGTGATAATATCTGGTTTCAGAACGAGCAAAGGCAAAGAAGGCGCGATGAAGCTGCCGCTGGGACTACATGGGAGTTGAAACATTTCAAGCACATTCACGAAGACCCTACATGTATGCTGGTCCATTCTCTTCGTTATTCGTGCCTGCTAACCTTCCTCAGATGAGCGTCTCGCAGAGTTGTTCTCTGGACATCCACCTACGGAAGACGCCTACGTTTACTTGAACAATGGTCCACCGATGTAGACGTTGCCATATTTTTCAGCTATCTGACTATCGGAGGATACATCGTGTACAGCATACACTGTCTGCCTGCGACTTTTTTGCTTACTTTCCCCCTATTCCGATGTAATCCAACGAAGCAGACTTAATTCATTGCACAGTGAAACCTATTTTGATGAGGAAGGGAAAGTGAGACGAAGGGAAAGTGAGACGAAGGTTATCGAAACCTCGACAGCAGCTACTCGTCATTTATGGTGTCATTAGAGGCGGCATCCGCTCTTTCAGCTTTCCGACTACCTTTGCCATTTCGCCAACGTGCGTTGGCGACCTCGACAGGATCTAGTCTCTTTCGCAGGACCAGAGGAACGTATTTAACCCCTCTTCTATATGTACCTCCACCCAGGGGCACGCCGAGTACCGGAGGCTCCTTGTTCGCAAGCAGCGGGATCGTCGCCGTCGTCAGTCCCGTCACACTGAACGGGAAGTACCGGGGAGGCGGAGGGTGATACCGAGCGGCGGCTGCCAAGAAATGTGCCTCGAGCGTCGTATGCACGCGCGACCGCTGATGCACAGCGTGCAGCTGATGATACAAGTCGCCCTTGATCCGCGCGTCCCCGTCCGCGGGGGCGGCGCGCTCGTCGCCCGTCACCCACCGCACGTCCGTGTCTGCGAATGCGCAGTCCCAGAGCAAGAGAGGCAGCGCGTCGGCCATCTGGTAGTCTGGTTTTCGGTCGACGATCGGGAGGGGCGGGTCGGTGGGGGAGAGAGGCTGTTCGGACCCGTCGACGTTCATGAGCGTGCGTACGATCGAGGGGGGTTCGAGACCGGTGCCGACGAGGAAGAGGACGGCCATGATGTGCCGCACTTGGTGGTAGAGAAACGCGGAGCCGACGAGGTCCAAGACATACATAGCGTCATCACCGTCGTCTTTGTCGTCGTCGTCGTCGGGGTGTCGCGCAGAGACGGGGGTAATGTCTGCACGGAGGATCCGGCGATGAAAGTCGGTGATCTGCTTGGCTGGGTCTAGTTTGCACAGGTTTCGAAAGTCGTGTTCGCCGACGAGGGCGGTGGCGGCGCGTTGCATGAGCGAGATGTCAAGGTCGTGTGCGGTGAAAAAGTATTTGTAGTGTCGGTGTTGGCAATTAAATCGGGCAGAGAAGTCGGGGGAGACGGGGGACCAGGCAAGGATGCGAATGGTGGGTGGGAGGACACGGTTGAGGATGGAAACATAATGGAACTCTTCTGCGCGCGGTGGTGGCGCAGACGAGTTGGAAGGGGGTTCGTCATCGAGGTCAGATGAAGGCAAGTCTGAGTTCAGAGATGCTTGGTCGACGTCGGGCGTCTCATCAGATGTGATATCTGGCTCTGCGGTCGATGAAAATTCGCCGTCCCTTGCGGGCACACCAGACTCGGGCTCCACGGATGGATGTGTGTTGTTGTCGGTGAGCGCGCTCCTAACCCAGAGTGAGACGACTTGTCCGGCGGCGCTCACGCCTACGTCGGTCCTCCCGCACTTCTCCCATCCACATCCGTCCAAACCAGCCTCTGCGTCTACCAAGCGTGCCTTTGCAAACGCTTGGAAGAGAACCTCCTCGACGGTCGGCAGAGGGGTAAAGTCGATTTGATACGCCAGACCGTTATATTCCCATCCCGAATAGCAAAACTTGACCGCGATCTTGCGCACGGGATGATCTTTAAAGTGGAACGGACGCCCACCGGTGCTCGGGGAGACCCCGCGCTTGGGGTGGTGACCATGAGAGGCTGCTCTGAGGCGGTGCTCAAGGTCGTTGAGACGCGCGATGAGGTCTTGCTTGGACCAGTTGTCGTAGTTGGGCGACATGAGCGGTATGTGGGCCTTGGATGGCAAGTAGTGGTATCGAAAAGAATACCTTCCGAACCGCATTGCCGATAAAAGTATCGAGTCAAAGCGAGTCAAAGTCTCCCCATCCAAGTCACAGATCAAAGTGACCCACCAGTACTCTATCTCTGTACGGACGGAGCGGCCAACTGGAATACCAATGCAATGGTAACAGATGGAAAAAATTATTGAGTCACAACGTTGACTGCATGGGGAACGGAATTCAATTCAAGTTCCCTTCCGGGCCATGCCTAGCTTTGCCGATTGTCAGGCACTTCAAGTTCGCAGGAATCACTCTTTGTTGTTGCCAGTGACGGACTAGTGCCAGGCACTGGCAGTGTCCATCAAGGACACCAAAAACAACGACAGCCCAATCATATCATCGAAACGGCAGACGTGTCAGCAGCTCATCATAACCCCGGCCCAGTTGTAATAGTACTTGAGTAATCCGGGTCGGTCTATGTCAGGTCCACGGATAACGTTATAACTCGTTGGTCTACCTCCAGTGCCATTATTTGAACATCTAGATACCAGATCTCCATGAGCGCCGAGCTCCCCTCGGTGCCACTCCGTGAGCAATGTTTTTCATTTAGCCTTGCTTTACATTATATCGTTCGCATGACATAGCAACCTCGCGTAATCCCCTTTCATTGAGTTTTCCTCGGCGCGGGAGTGGACCTTGAACGTTTGAACTAGAAACTCAGGGTTGGGTCATCTGATCCGGGCCCTTGAGCAATTTCTGCCCTTCTACATAAGTACGACCCTACGCAAGACAGGTTTTCATCGTTCAGGTCGCTTCCGTCTCACATGAGCACAGTATCGCATCAATTAATGTGGGGTCCTGGCTTGATAGGTGCGTAGGATTCTGAGCTATAGAAATTTCCCAGTCCGAGACTGACCACGTCTGCAGGCTTGACGATCGGGGGAGCGTACGTCGGAGTCAATCCACTCCAGTTCACACGCTTGACTTTATACTAGCTTGTACGGAGCTGGAGTTGGTCAATTCGTATACTATGTACGAGGTTTTCCACACGACCTGATCCAACTCAAGGTACTGGTAAGCACTCCCGGTTTACACACGCCGGCGGGTATGTTCATGCACCTTATTCGCATCGTGCCCATTCGCAGGTGTTCATCACCTTGTGTGTTCCGCCTTCCGTGTTTTGGTGTACGACTGACCTTCAGGTAGCATCCTGGAGAGCATCCAGGAAGCCACGATGATATGGACCTACCATCACCTTTTGGTGGACTGCAGGTTGAGTAACTCTCCGAGCTGTGTGATGTATCTGCCTATGTGAGTGACCGACTGAACTGAATTCTTGTTCGGAGGCTCATGTTGCATCTCACGATAGATATGTAATCGTAAGTAATTCATTTATCCAATTCAGGACGTACGCATTGAGTACAAGTGCATGATTGTTGCAGTTCGGTATTTGTATTGTAGTGAGTGTCATGCAGCCCTACCCTAGTTGCTGTGATTGACTCCGTTCAAGTACATCATAACGTTTATAGTTCAAAGGTAAACGTGTATATCACAGCGAACCTGTCCATGTTCTGATGCGTGAATAGCTTCTACGCCCAACGAGTCTGGATAAGTAAGCAGCCCGAAGTTCCCCCACATCACTGTTAATCTATACCTTGACAGTTAGCGGTCAGAACTGGATCATCACCTACGCCGTGGTATGTTGGCCCAAATACTACCAATTGAATTTGGCTGAATTGAAAGTGATAGATGATACCTGCTCTTGCCCAACTAGGTAAGCGATTGAATAAACTCTCTGATCTACTTGACTGACTGCAGACCAGTGCTAGGACTCTGTTCGTGTTTTCGTAAACCATCCCACATAATGGATATCCCTGAATGATGATACCTGCAGTTTGTACGGCAGGATTGTGGGTGATGGTGCCACATGCCTCGGATGCGCTTCTAATCGCGCCTGTTTGTCCTTTCCTTCAGAATCCGCACACCAACGTGGCAAATCTTATTTACCATCAAGGTACGATGCCATGCAAGAAAGTGACTGGTAACGTGACTCACCATTGGTGCTAGTATGCACCGCTGGCCGCGATAGCAAGTGCGCTTTGTGATGTGATCATCACTGTTTCCATCATGTATTACCTGCGCCCAGCGTGGGCTGGCGCAAATCGGTACTTGCTTCTCTGTATTGCGCGTGGGGTCCCACTCAACTTCTTGACAGCCGGCGAGGCAACTATATCAAAAAGCTCAACGTTATCTTTGTGCAGATGGGACTTCTCTCCTTGTACGTCCGTGTCTGAACGCTTTGTTTGCATGTTGTGACGCAATTTCTTTTCTTACCATGCAGCATCAATTCGTTAGCCGTGGTGATCATGGTGCGGCTAGGCAACACGTTTTTTGCCGGACGTTGACGCCCCCCAAGTACTACATACAGAGTCACGGAGTAGCTCAGTTTCTAACTGCCGGCCCGGGTATCCTACTGAGCAAGAGTGAGCTCGTCGTTCTACGTCCGTCTCTCATCAGCCCAATGCGTCTCTGTCCACAGCGTATGTCAACTCCATGCTCAGCGTGTGAGTCGATTTGATTTGAACAATGGTGGCTAGTATAACCCGAGCTTTTAGGCTGAACGCGCGCAAACCGATCCGGGAGCAACAAGAAGCGGAGGCACAGCGTCCTATAGAAATGCCAACGAT